>JAJHUR010093510.1:0-13653 GCA_027495735.1 Lutjanus campechanus | reverse complement strand
ATCTCCTCAGGCATATTCAGTGAGCATTTTTTTCTTTCCACCTGAACGCTTAATTACCTAAATGAACTCATTATGTACTTCAGTGGACTAATTTAACTCTTTGTCCAAGGTCAAGTCTGACAGAGATTTAAAGTGACCGGTCTGTAGACCTGGGAGACAAGGAACAGTGCTGAGTGCCAAGAAGAGCGCGTAGAAAATGAGGGAAAAAAGAGATGATGGTATAAAAAAAAATGTAATACAAATCCAAGTTGGGGAGGTCATACCTGCAGAGACAAAGTGAGGTGGGGGGACGACCCTTTGTAGCTGATCGCAGGTGAGAAAATTTACTTCAGCGGTTGACCATCGCTGCATTTAATACCAGGATGCAGGTAATTGGGTTTGGAGTTCATACAGTGAAACACAGAGTAGTGGTAACTAATGACACAGCAGTCTGCCCACAGCGTTAAGCCATCGCCTGTAGGATGAATAAATCAACTCAGTCATCGTGCCACACTATGTTGAAAGTGATGAACTTAACCTGAGATTGAAAGAGCTGATGTTGCTGAAAACTTTTTGTGGGTCGTTTCACCGATCTGTCATCCGACATCGTGGCAGCAGATCACAACAGCAGCAGCAGAAAAGGCTCCTGAGCACCACGAAGAGTCACCTCACTAGTTTGGTTTTGAAACCAAGATGAAGGACAGGGACAATGTTTGTCTGGGTGTTTTCTTTTTTTTAAGGAGGAAGTTAGTAAGTACAAAACTAACAAATTATGACTACATGAAGTAAGATTTGGTTAAAAGTAAAAGGGGGATATTTCATGCTCTAAAAATATAATCAAAGCTTGGTTCCTATTAGGGCTGGGGGATATACCTTAAAAAAAATCATCACAATAAATAGAGGGTATGCACGTGATTTCACAGTAGGCGGAGTCACTGTGGTTACACCCACGGAGGGGCAAAACGACAACTGAGTGGCGGCATTTGTGTTAAGTTTGAATGCCACTGAAACACAAAAAAACACATCTAAAATGTTAAGGAGCTGTTGTGCGATTGATTGTACATAAAGATTCAACAAGAAATCAGAGCTATCTTTTTTACAAACTGACAAAAGTTAAAGAAAAGAGAAGTAAATGGATCACTCCAGGCACCGAAACGTGGATTTGCGGTTGCCGTTTTGAGTCGGGTATGTTGGATTATTGGGTGAAATCATACTTTAAGTTATATACTGTATTAACTAATGTTACTAGGGCATTAAATGTTTAGCTGCTGTCTCTATTTTGAATGCAGTTTGTGCTTATTACGTGAACTTTTACTTTGAGCAGAGAGAAGAAGAAAGCTGGTCGGTTTTAATCCCACTCCTACGTTACTTTTTGCTCTTTACAAAGTTCATTATTAGCACATAGGTCAGCACAATTTACATGAATTATTAACGTTAAAATACCTCCTGCTCCAGGCAGTCTTTCAAGAGATCCGAATGTTAAACCAAACTTCATTCTAAAAGCTGGTGTTTTATAGTACGGCCGTGTTTTTTCACCGTAAAAAAATAAGTTACACCTTCATTAAGACTCCATTCTGATTCACTTTGATTTACCTGAACAAACGGCACATCATTGACTCAGTATCATCATTAACTAACCTGTGATAAATAATGCTACGTGTATTGACTAAAAAACTATAAGTTTTGTTTTCACCAGATTAAAGTGACGTATGCAGTTCATACCACTCAGCAGGATAGATAGTGGCGTTCATAAATCAATTCAAAAAGTGTTGTGCTTACGTGTGCATTATTTCAATTTACATTATTTTATGGTGGACACGAGTTGCTTGTTTTTTAGAAGTTGGGGTGGACGCGTCCCCTCTGTCCCCTCCAGGATGTGCGCCCAAGAATAAAACCACTTTACTTTGAATTTTTTTTTTTGCCAATTTCCTTACCATCTGTGAAATATTATTATCACTCTGCAGTTTCTGTTGATGTGTCACATGACGATGTTGCAGCTGAATAACACAAGTGAACCGATTGGTTGTTTGCATGTCACTTGTAGCACACTGCGTTATCGTGGGATATTACGGACTGTTTATGAACCATGGTGTATTTGTTATGTGCTTACATTAAGTGAAATTATTGAACATTTTATTGATTTTCTTATTGCTATTGATGAAGTGCCTATTGCTGATACATATCACTATTGTTTAATTGTCCAGGCATTGTTAATATCTGGATAAAAGCTGTTTGGATTAATCTCACAAAGCATTAATAAGATGTCAGCTGACAAGCCAACAGACTCAACATGTCAGTTTCTCTCTTTTATCTTAATGGATCACACCTACAGCTGCAGCAGGAAAAATATACTTTAAGTCCTCAAACAAGTATCTTGGGACCATGTCACTTTTTTTTTCCTCCTTCCTTTTTTTTTTTTGGCCTGCATTCCACATAACAGACAACAACACTGTGGGGTTTTGTTTGTGACTACATCACAAAAGAGTTGTAAATCATGAATGAGAGTTGTTTTGCATTTTGTCATGTCGCTTTGGGCAGGATGAGTGTGATGGATTGGCCGCCGGTGCAGGGGACAAATGAGTGAAACAACATGGGGAGAGTCAGAGGTCCCACTGACTGTTGAAACATTAGCGACTGCACAAAAATCTAACAATTATACATTTTCAAATATTAGGATCACTGCATAAAATCTTTTTTTTTTTTTTAAATATATCCGGTACATTGTTTGGCGTGATATAATATATGTATGCTGCTTCATGTTTTGCAAGCAAACCGGGCCCTCTGCTCTCCCTCTATCTCTTATCTGGCTCTGCTCGACTCCTGTTCCCGGGGACCATGGGGAAGGACAAGTCCTGGCTGTCCTGGCTCTTGACAGAGGAGATAAATCACTCAGCACACCGGAGGATAGCCTTCCAGTCGGCAAGCTGGGAACTTCATTATCCCGCCCCTGCCACACATTACCATGCAGATCGTCACTGATTGGGCCGGCGCTGTGGCGTGCGCAGCCTACTTCTGTCACCGCCAGAGGAGTCTCAGATCCGTCTCGGCGTTAGAGGAAGAGGAAGAGGGAGAGGAGAGGAGAGGAGAGGAGAGGAGAGGAGAGGAGAGGAGAGGAGGAAGTGAGAGGAGATATGTTAAATTAGGAAGATTTTATAAGGGGAAGTGGGAAATTTTCACTAATATCGCCTCAATGCAGGGATATTTGGCATTAAAACACCGCCGCACACGTTGGTTTCTGTTGACGTCTGCAAAACTCAAATTCAAGCAAGCACATTCTGCGTAAATTCCACTCTGGTGTAGTTTCCTTCAGCGAGGGGAGGCCCATGCAGGAAAACCACAATTTCTACTTTTTTGCTCACACTATTCTGCATCGACACACTTTCACTTGCTCTAACACCTTGTATGTTTTGAAACGGAGTAATTTTCTTCACCACAAACCACCCATATTGAGAGCTCGTGAGGACGTTTGGACTTATTTATAGACATCAAACTCAAATATGATTTATAGAACACAAAAAAATATTCAATTACAACTGCTCCCTTTGCAATTCTGTGTTATCCAATGTAATTAAATAAATAGAAGTTGTTTTTTTAATAATCTTTCAACATGCTTCAGTGAAAACTAACATTGTTTTACAAAACAGGATGTGGATATGGCCAGTTAAAGTTAATGAAGATGTATACGTGTGTGTGTGGTCCTGAGGCACAGGGTAATATGATCCATGCTTGTCTTTGGAGTCAGCATGGGGGGGTGGGGGTGGGGGGCATTGGTGTGAGCACACATCTCTAAGTGAGCACACACACACACACACACACACACACGCATGCACAACAGTACCAGAGTGGCAGAGTTTCCTGGCAGAGATCAGCAATAGATCGACAAAATATTTGAGTGTCAACTTCAATTCATTTGAATGAATGCTTGTGTGTGTGTGAATGCCTGCCTGCAGAGACGCGCACACACACACACACAGAGTTTCAGTCTCAGTGTGTGTGTGTGTGTGTGTTTGTCTTTTACTGTCTTGCTTTGCAGGCATCAGTGTGGTAAATGGTAAAGTGAGTGTGACAGAAACAGAAAGGAGGCACATGAAACTGCAGAGTACTTCTGTACACTGATACATACTTAAAGGGACAGTCCACCCCAAAATCAAAAATTCATATTTTTTCCCCCCCTGGCCTCGAGTGCTATTTATCCATCTTGACTTGTTTTGGTGTGAGCTGCCGAGTTTTGGCGTTATCAGCGGTAGAGATGTCTGCACATCTCTCCAATACTCACCCATCCATCTTCAACCGCTTAATCTGAAGACGGGTCATGGAGGTAGCAGCTCTGACTGGTCAAAACAGATGTTTGCAAAAAAAACATTTGCAAAAATTATGACCCAGTTATTTCAGATTATCCACAGACCTTGCTGTCAAATTACTACAAAATGTTAATGATTCATTACAAAAAAAGGTAAGGACTCCACAGTTTCATTCTGCTGTGCCTCATAGCAACAAAATTACTAAAGATGGTCATTTTTTTAGCAAACCATATAGCAGAGATATGTTTAATTAATTAATGCACTTGTCACAAAACATCTACTTTGGATCAGCATTAAAAAACATGTTGTTTTGAACTCCTGTGACTTTTTGTTGCCTGTCTATTTATATAGCGGTATACCTTTTTACTCTCGGAAAAATCCACTGCAATATAACTCATGTGTATTGTACCCAGAGTTCAGTGGGGCCAGTCGTGACTGTATGCTAAGTTTACATCTCTCTTTCTCTCTGTTTCCCTCTCTGAATCTCTTCCATCCTCTGGGCATCAAGCTGGATCAATGCATTGGTGAGCTGTAACCTGATCGCATTGATCATTTTCTTTCATTTATTGGCTCCCCACCAATGAAAAACACAAGAGAGAGGAGGATAAAGATGAGAAGGAGAAGAGAGGGAGGAGGGGAAACACGATGTCCAGAATGTAGGGAATTGTAGATATTGTGTTTAGAAAACAGGGAGGAAAAAAATCACTTTCTGGTAAGTGTTGGTAAATTATCATTAATTCATATGTGAACTTCAAGCCTGAAAAAGCAGGAATTTATTTCTGTACTTCATGAACTATCAGGAATAAAAATTAATAATACCTCATACATGACTTAATGCAAGAACAATGCATTAATAATGCAGCAACTAAGGTATTTCAATCACCGTGATTTCTGAGATATTAAAAGGATAGTTCAGATTATTTGAAGTGGGGTTGTTTGTTATAATTACAGTAGTTAGGAGAAGCAGAGAGAGGCTTCAGCACAGAAGCTAAGCATTGTACTGCTGTGGACAGGGTCAGCAACAAAAGGGATTTTAACCACTTTAAAAAGATCAGAGTTTAAAGTGTAGAAATGTTTTCACCACTTTATTTTGCCTTCAGACAGCCTTCTCCACAGGCAAAATCAGTCATTTTACCTCCCAGAACGTGGGAGTTTCTGGTCTACCCGCTGCCTCAGTCTGTTAGTTTGTGTTATTGGGTGACTTCGGTGTTTTAAAAGGATAGTCCGGAAAACGTGGGGTTAGGAGCAGTGGACCAGCTGGACGCACCACCGTGGATCACCCCAGGAGGAGAGGAGGAGAGCGGGGATAAGAGCCCCAGTTTGGACTTAAGGCTGCTCCTGAATAATGTCCGGTCAGGAAAATGAAACAGACAAAATGAGACTCAGGCTGGCTAAGCAACGGGAGACCAGAGACTTTTGCGCCACACGTTCACACTATAGCCACAAAATGGCCAAACATCGCCAGTAACACTGTCAGTGAGGCGCAATGAGTGTTTGATTTCGCAGTAAGAAAAAAAAAAGTTAAGGTTAAATAAAGCTGGAAACCATTTTCTTTCATTGTTTACATGAACTGTGGGGGAGACGGGAAGCAGAAGTGGCAAAACAAAAACATATTGCCTGACGCGTCACCTCGTCTTTGGAGCGCTGAAAAAAAGTTGGGGGCGGCAGCACGTCGTGTCGGACGTCAGTTTGTGGCTTCATGACGCCGGGTTCCTTTGAAAAAGACATGTAGCCTGATGCTTAGCCGCTGATAGTGTGAACACACCATAACAGAGACCTGCTCCACCCTATACTCAAAGTTTTCTATTCTTATCCTCTTCTACCTATTCTAATTTAATTATCTGTATATATGTTGTGTGTGAGTAGCATGAAGGAACTACAGCTCTCTTTTCGCAACCCTGTGTTGTGTAATGATTAATAAATAAATGACCTTGATACCTTGATACTTGACAACTTGATAGTTCATGAAGTACTACATGAATAAGTTCATGGTTTTTCATGCATGAAGTCATGATAATTACTGTGCCCTTAATATAAAGGGTTAACACAAAATTGAGACTGCACTGAGTAATTTGTTTCCTTGTACATAGGCTACTGCGCAAGGAAACAATTAGACATTTATAGATCAGTCAATCAATCCTGCAGCGTGAACACATATATGTTATAAAGAGGGAAAACTGACAGCAGAAGTAACAGTGATAATCACTGAAGTTCAAAGTTATTAGATGTGTTACAGCACGAGGTTATCGCGGAGACATCTCGATGAAAGAGATGGACCGCCAGGCTGCGGTTGTCAAGGACGACACTGAGGAATTGTGTTATCCGTGGAAGCGGCGAGGGTGGGCAGGGGTTCCAGGTGTTCTTAACAAGAATAAAAGTGACATATGAAATTAACAAACATTTCATTCCACACTTCCGTACCATGGGGTGAGTGCAAATGAAACTGAGAAGGGAGCGCGACTCCTCCACCTTTCAACCTCCAGTTCTCAGCGCTGTCAGCAGATGTCAGTTCTCTTCTGCCAGCACTGCTGCTGCCTTGTTCTCTCGATTTCTCTCTGACACTGACTCATAAAGATATTCTTTAATCAGATATCAGCTAACACTCTGCCTACGCTTTATTTCCCCCCTCAGCTTAACTTTTGTATGCCCTCCCCACTTTCTCCCAGCCTTACCCTCCCCTCCCCGCCCCTAGCCCAGGTCTTGTGTGTCAGAGGATCCCCAGGGTGTGTGTGGGCTAATTAGGGTGAGGCAGATTGGAGGGAAACACAGGTGTTAGCCAGACCGTACTCGCTGTACAGAGTAATGACTGTACCGAAGCCCCTCATCCCACCACCCTCCCCCCAGGGTAATTTGTTGTTACTCTGTATAACCATGCATCTCTCTGCTCCACTTCTGTTTGCTTTTCATTAATTCTTCTTATGTGGTTATTTGTTAGCATTATTTATGGCCCACACAAATATTAGCGCCATTAGCCGGAGATACAACAGTGACTTTGCCACTGTGGTCCTTACCTGAGCCGCGAGGGTTAGAGCGTGATGCGCCTTTATCAGGTCAAGGTGGTCTGTTAATGTGTGTGTGCTGCTGTGTTAGCACGAGCTTTGTTTCACATCAGCTGTCACACACACTCGAGGTTGGGGAGTAATAGATTACATGTAACAGGGCTACATAATTAGGATACAAAAGAAGGTAACTTTCCATTACAGAAAAACGATGTAATCAGATTATAGATATAGAAAAATAAGGATTATTGCCAGGATTACAATTTTATAATACAAGTCTCACAACATCAGGCTGATTTTGAGTGAAACCAGCTAATCTTACTTTCGATGCATTATCATGGCCTTTAGTGAAAAATCATGCTTTCACTGGGTGGACATTTCACCATTATTTTGTTTTTAAATCAGAAAAGGGGACTAATGTAACAGTATAGTGACAGTTCTGACTTCAGCTGTGAAAATAATGTCATCATCCAAGAACAACTCAACATCTAATTTAAAGAAACACTGACAGGCAAGACCAACCGCTAAAGTTAGCTACACAGACCAATTGCTAATGTCACTTAGTAGAGTATATGCCCCTGAGCATACGCTACTGGACCTATCAGCATGTGGCCCTTTGCTGCATGCCATAATCTCTCTTTCCCCCCTTTCCTGTCTTCTCTTCGGCTGTCCCTATCAAATAAAGGCATGGAAATCCTCTCCAAAATACACACACTGTATTTTCATTCTTCATTTCTCAGTCTCCTCGCTGTTTATTGCTTCCGACATACAGTCATATATCACATTTCAAACTCGAAATAATACAAACCTCCCTTTAGCGATGTTCAAATACCTCTATTAATCTGATTGGACGTGTGACTGTGCAAATCTCACGAAAAAAAAAAAAAGGCTGAGCAGGAGAACGTTCTTCTGCTTCTTACTTCTGATTATTAAATTATGACCGGGGAGCCGAGTAAAGAATTCATGAGCACAAATCGACAGAGAGTTGGAGTAACAGACAGTAAAAACAGAAAGCAGAGAGGGTGAGTGATGGGAGGAGTGCGCAAAAAGAAATTGTTGAGACAACTGCGAGATCGACAGAGAGAGGGGATGAAGAGGGGGGGGAATAAAAAGAGAGAGCACGCTACTGTTAAGTGCATAAGTGGCAATATGCACCCAGTGAGGTGGAACTGGACCCGGTGAGAGAATATTGTCCTAGGTCAAGCCGAGTCAGAATCACTTGGGTGACTGTTGCTCACTAGAGCAGAACACAGCTGAGGGAGAGAGCGGGTGCAAACCTGAGTCAGCGCCATTTTACCACTTACTTTGTAGGAAACTACCAACA
This sequence comes from Lutjanus campechanus, assembly GCA_027495735.1. Lineage (NCBI taxonomy): Eukaryota > Metazoa > Chordata > Actinopteri > Lutjaniformes > Lutjanidae > Lutjanus > Lutjanus campechanus. The sequence continues at coordinate 5,050 of JAJHUR010093510.1, read as the reverse complement.
CAATATGAAAGATATCCTTTAAAACAAGGTTATTGCGTTTTTAATTTCCTTTCCGCTTCATGTTGTTTGGCGTAAAATATCAGCCTGTCGTCACTCACAGAGCATCATACGGAAGCTCGGTCAGCACCACGTGCTTTAAAATGTGACACTGTCGCTAACCCTGCAGCATCATTTCTGGAGGTGACCCCCTCTCATTATGTTTTAATGTGTGAAACCCTGTAGAGGAGGTAGGATGGACGGGTCAAACAAACACAGGACTTTCACTCAGGAGACTGGGGTTCATGCCCTGTGCAAAACCAAGAGAAACCATGAGCCGACTTCTTTTAGAGATGTTACGTAAGCTACATTACGCTACTCATACTCAATCATACTTACTCTAACCAAACTGTGACCTTTTCCTGAACCTACCTGAGGAGTTTTTTTGTCTGATTTTGAAAGTCTACACAGACGTTCCATACTTTTAGTTGCTAATTTGACCATGGAGTCCTGCACATGCAAAAATGAGCGATGGTGGCGTAAAAATTAGAGAAATGAGCTTATTGGCCGAAGCATTGCCAGTTCAACTACCCCCAGTAGCAGGATTAAAGGCAGCACTTGCCGCTCCCTCAATACTTAAGCAAGGCCCTTAACCCCCAGACACTCCAGTGGAGCTGCAGATCAGACTTTGGTTGTAGAGAGACTTCCTCTCAGTGAACTAATAATAATAATAATAATAATAATAATAATAAAAATATAAAAAAAAGGATACATGCAGCATCATAGTTTGAGGCATAGGATTACTGACCAAAGCTGCCATATTTGACAAGTTGGGAGTGAGATGTCTATGCTACAACAGGATTCTCCAAATTGGGGTGTGCCAACTGCCTCTAACAGTTGCACCACAGGAAAAAATGTTGGTATCCCTATTATTGCTTCTATGTTACTGGGCCTACTCACACATCTCTCTTTGTCTCTGTATTCAAACAGCGTAAGGGCCAACTGTGATGTCTTTAACAATGCTGTTAGCGTGTCTTTAATGGCATCTAAATTTGCTGCCTTCAAGATCAAGAGCCTATGTTGCTTTGTTTTTGTTTTTTTTGAAGGTGTGGGGGACTGGGGGTGCTTCAGCCTGGTCGGGATATAGAAGAAAGTGCATGGCACAAAAAGTTTTGGAACCGCTGAACTACAACAGACAGTCTTTCTAAATTCTCTAAGGACTTAAAGGTCCAGTGTGTAACATTTACAGGGCTCTATTGGCGTGCTTTTTATTAGTGTAAAATCAACTGATCCATTCCTCTCAGCATCGTCGGACTTAACAGGATGTATTACGGGCGTGTGCGACTGTGTCACAAAGCTCTTATTTTCTTGATGTTTCTGCAGCTATGAGAGAAGTTCTGCAACATCAGTTCCTCCTTTGAAGGGAAAATCTTTCCATGTCACAGTGAAATAAGTGTTCTGCCCTCACAACCACACATTACTGATTAATAGGTTTTTCTTTAATAGCTTATGTTTATTGTTATATCTACATATGTGTCATATATGGAACATGCTGTGATTATTATTTTTTATTATATTATTTGATACTGTTTCCCTATACATTCTTCATAATGATGTCAGATATAGTCATAAAATGACTGTGTCTTACATCAGGGGTAGTTAACCATGCACCATTGTTGACTAAGAAGTTTTCATTACAATAAAACAGGAAAAAAAAAAATCAGAAATCAAATCTGAAACTGATTTCACTAATTAGCTCCTCATGTCTGGATAAAGGTGTGCTAATCAATTAAATCATTAAGTCAGGGGACATGTAGGTAAGTGACACACATTAATTTGCCTTTATTGTGGCATATTAACCTGCAGTGACCACACTGTATTAAAAACAACAACAACAAAACAACAACAACAACAGTATTCTAACTAAATGTATCGTGAAGCTGTGATTTGGAATGATCCACAGGAGTCCACTGTGCTTCTCCCAACAGCAAAGAGCTGAATCAGTGTGCTTCTCAGGGAGGGCCGCAGGAAAAAAAAGAGCTGGAGCACGATAACCTCACAGTAACCTCACAGCTTTTAGTGTTCAAACAGACAAATGTCTCAGCAGCTTCTTCTGTCTTTATCCAAGTCAACTCTGACGAAGACAGAATAAGTTGTCAAAATGTTGCTGTCTGTACACTAAAAGCTGCAAGTTAAGCTGCAACATTTCTCCTTCTATTCCTTTCACAAAGCAAAGTGTACTTTTTTTTTACATTCATAAATTCTATAAATACAGCAGGTATAATGTAATTATCATCTTTATTAAAAGCACTTACAACTCAATGTAACACTGAATAATAAATAATGGACTGAATAAATAAACAATATATGTAATATTAGCAGAAAAATATAAAAAAGTATAGAGCATACTTTGCAAAATAATAATAAAATAATAATAAATACTATATTTTATAAAACTATAAAATATAGAACAAATAAAACTTTTGCTTTGATGTCCTGATGATGTATGCACATGTTAGTGAGTACTTGCACCCTCCCCGACCTAGCCCTGGCTGCACCGTAACCTCGCCCTCTTCTTCATCTTCTAACCCCCGACGTAACTGAGACCTTCACTAAAAGTTACACACTGCTCCTTTAAGTGACAGCAGACACCCAGTATTTAAAACCCATGAAACCACTCACTGACGCAAAAGTACAGTTGAATTGAGTGAAATGTCATGTTTCAGGCTTAAATGACTACTTTATTAAGGTTAGGGGGACTCTGTTGCCATGGTTTCAATGATAAACTCTTGGTTAAGGCCCAAGCCCAGTGTTTGATCAACCTATGTTTCCACCCATCTACTGTACCCTTCCCCCCCTGCATCACCTGACTTCTTCCTTTACTGCTATCAATTACAACAGCCCCCTGTGGGTTTTGTCACTTGAACGTTTTATTTCTCCTGTATACTTACATGACTTTAGATTGTTTACTGTACAGAGGCCATGGTAACTGGTTGGTGGAAGGAATCAAGCAAGGTGAAGTTATGGACTTATGGATGAAGATCCTGCGGCTCGAAGGATCATCAGGTTTGGTGCAGCTTCTCCCCATGTAAACTATATGTGTTGTGCATCAGCCTCAGCTCCGTCCTGATCTTCGGCAAGTTAAACAGCTCCCAACAGGTTTCGTCCATCCCCATTATAACTGTCTCAGGGAATTAATGCATTTGATGCTACAATATAATAGCCAAGCAATGCATCAATCAGCACCCTACCTCCTCAAACTGAGATGTAATTTTGCTTTGCGTACACTCAGTCTTCACCATCCTCTCAAAAATGTCGTCAACTCTCTTTCAGTGCTGTGGCAGAAATCTGCAACTCTATTAAATCCCTTTCAAAAAACTTCCCAAGGGCCCGCTGCAACAACATTCAGGACAAACACACTGCATTAATGAAACAAATCACCTACATCTAATTATTGCCCATGGAGTGATTTATTAATTAGCTGAAGCCATTTAGTTTATACTGTCAAACAATGAGGCGATGATGAGGTGTCTCATTACTGTATGCCAGTGGTATCCAGAGGGACATTAGAAACCATTTAAAACCATGTGCTTGGTGTGTTGAGCTACTTGTAGCTGTAAATTGAAAAGATTTGTTAACAGTGCTGCGTACAGTGTGTTAGTGTTGTTGTCTTGACAGCAGAGTTATTGACTGAGGAGTTGAAAAGAGTTTTGAGCGCTGCTACAACTGCTGTCATTATGTTTTGGGTAAAAAGTCCAGAGCCAAATGCAACCTGAGTACAACCTGTGCAGCATGATGGTAACCACGGAAACAGGTTTTCTCCACTTCTGAATGAGAAGTGTTGCATTGGTATCACATCGTGATATATTTAATGGCTGTACAGACCACCTCCGTCTACGGCCCTGCCTCTCCTTTTGCCTCTTTTCATAAGGTACACTATTACAATCTCCTCCAGCGTTGCCGTGTTTGTTGTTGTCAGAAACTTTTGACTCTTCTTCTTTTTCTTCAGGGTTGACTCTGAGCAGCACCCTCTAGTGGATGCTTTGCTTGACATGCGTGCCAACGTAAAGGATGCATGGAAGTAAATGGGCAGTGACAGTTATATTGTTTAAAACGTTTTTGTACATAAAGGGAGCATAAATGAGCTTTTATAGATGTTTACTAGCAGCATCTCATATGGGCATTATGGGATGCCTTATGCATCAGTATGAGATGCCAAGAGGTGGTGACAAAACGTCAGTATGTGATGAGCTGGGATGGGTACACATTCAGCATTAATTTCTACTTGCACAAAGTCAGTTTTGGCCTTACAAATCGTTTTCTTTATTAGTGGTTATAAAACTAAGACTAAGATTGAATGTTGTTTAATGTAGGGCTGCAACGATTTTGAAAAAATATCTAATTGCGATTATTTTGACTGATACTGTGATAGCTATAATGTCTACAAAATGTCTACAAAATGTCAAAAAAAGATGTCCGTCCCAGTCCCTCGAAGTCTTTCAATTTATTGTTTTGTCAGTGAGAGGCTGAAAACAACATTTTCTGGCATTTGTGTATGAACCACTTACCCAGTTGGACAAGTGAGTTGCTAGACTTACTAGCCTGACCTGGACTGGACCTAGACTAAAAACCCACAGATCCATACTGGACACAAACATGCAATTTAACTGTTGTTTAAGTTGACCTAATGTTATCAGGTGTGTTTTCATGTTGGAAACGTGACTGTTACACATATATACTGTGTACCAGCACTAAATCTTATAGTGATTTGGAGTACCGGACTGTACCAGCCTACTTTCACCCCTGTATTAGCTTTACCTGTTAAATGAGGTGTGTGACATGCTACAGTGAGCCAGATGGATTTTAAGGATATGGCGGAGTCACTGAAATTATTTTGGGCTACTTTGGGCTGCATTTTAATGTGTATGAAAAGTGCTATATAAATAAAGTTTGATTGATTGATTGATTGATTGAAATTTACACTTAATCTATTGGCTCTAATTTTGTTTCTGGATATTATTTTGCAGTACAGTAACGCTCATGTTCACTGCCAACATTCAGTGCAGGAGATACT
>JAJHUR010093509.1:0-13149 GCA_027495735.1 Lutjanus campechanus | reverse complement strand
GGGGGCATCTGCTCAACCAGGTGAAATACAGACGATAAAACTTCTTTTTAAGAAGGAAATTATTTGATTTGCTCAAGAGGATATTGGCCTTTAATGTACAGAATATAATTACTGATAGTTTCCAAGTCAAACCTGTGCAGGATTAATAGAAAATCCAGTGTTTTTTTTTTTAAATATCTTGTGTGCATGTTCTCGATTTCTCCACTGGAGGTCAGTGTAGACCAGCCTTTATCTTTTTATGCAGCCTGGTTTCATAATTGTTGAACTTACATAAAGTTATTAGTCAGACATTTCCTCTTGTTATAGGGATTTTATCATCCAGTGTGACATTATGATTTCATACACTAAAGAATATTACATCATATTTTAATATATGCACATTAAATTATGACTGAATAATTTCTGGTCATATGAGGGTGTGCACACTTCCTCTAGTTGGTATTGTGGTTTTCACAGGTACACATGCATGAAAAACACATGAAATACAGATTGAAATTTGTGCCATGATGAATTTAAGATGGGGTTTTACATTTCAGCAAACTTTAAACTTGATTTAATGCTTCCCATCTTGGACAAAATGTCAATTATTTGATCACATATGAAGGCTGTATGTATAGAGAGGTCTGTGCACCAAAGAGACAGGCTGAGAGATGAAGCGCTGCAGGAGCGGGACGATGAGCTCTCCTGCAGAGGCAGAGCTGGTTGAGGCTGCCTGCTTTGCCAGCTGGATGCTGCTGGCTGCTGCCTGTTCTTCTCCACAGGGGCGAATCAATCCAGAGCCGAGCTCACGTCTCCACCGGGAGAACGACGAGCTCAGTGCAGAACCTCAACAGAGACTGTTCTCTCTGAAGAGACACCAGGGACACCAGAGCTGGAGAACCTCATTTGACATCTTCATCAAATAGCACTTGAAAGGCAATAAGTAATAGCCTATGTCACACATACACTGTAAAAAAATATGCAATTTGTTTTAATGTAAAAAGGTTAGTGTTTGGCTGCCTTCAAATTTAAATTGGCTGAATTTGAAAAGACAAGTTGAGGTAATTTTGTAATGATTCAAAAGAAATTAAATTTTCTAGTTAAATAAACTTGATATTAATTCAGTTGTACTTGAGAAAACCTGTTCAATAAGCTTAAGATATGACGTTGAACCAACAACTCGGAGGTTTATGATGTGTCTCTTCTTTATTTTTAAGTTTTTCTCAAAGGAGGAGAAATTAGAGCATCTCTGCAGAGCCATCATGAATAGGCTAACTAACTTTTTAGCTAGCTAGCAAACAGTATGACGTTTTTTTTTTTGTTTTCACTTTTTTAGCTAGCTAGCAAACAATGAAACGATTTGTTAACTTTTTTAGCTAGTAAGCAGGCAGTGTTTTTTGTTTGTTTGTTTGTTTGTTTTTACTATTTTCACTAGCTAGCAAAAAATGTAAAATTTGCTCACTTTTTTTAGCTAGTTAGCAAACTTAAATGATTTGTTAACTTTTTAGCTTGCAAACAGTGTAACTTTTTTTTTTACTAGCTAGCAAACAACAACAAATAACGTTTTGTTCACTTTTTAGCTAGCTAGCAAACAATATACCCTTTATTTTTGTTTAACAAATAAACTTTTCTAGTTAAATAAGCCTATTGTACTTGAGAGAACATGTTCAATAATTAGATAAGTTAATTACACTGAATTCATGTGTGATTTTTACAGTGTTGCCAGACTCAAATTATTCTGCAGACGGGGGTTCCTCAGCAGATTTATGAGGCGAAACTGTTCATCCAAGCTGCACAAATGACTGTTTGCCAGCATGTCTCACATCCCTGAATCTCAGTTGGGTCTGACAGCAACACACACGCTGCCCTAATGTATCTCACAAACACACACTAATGTAATTGACAGTAGACATGACTCAGATTTTCACAGCAGTGTTTGATGGATTGCTTTAACTCCTCCGCCAGCGTCTCTGGTGTTCCCCCTCACTGAATTGCTTCATCCCGTAGCGTCTCATCAACACAAAACATATTGTCGGTGAAATAACTGCAGTGTGGAGATAACACAAAGTACAATGAGTCCTTCCTTCAAGGGGGTTTCTCTGTGTTGCACACACACACAAAAAAATCTTTACCAGAATCTCAATTGAAGGTCTGTTCTGTCGTTATTAGATTTTCTGAGAATTTCAGGGAAAATAATTCATTTATTTGGGAGCAACAGGGGCTCTAGAAGGTTCTGATCAAGCACCATCTCATGTTCTGTGATTTAAGTTAAATCAGTCATGACATTCTACATTAAACAGTCAGTAAGAAACTGAACTTTGGATTGAGGTGGGACGCGTCTGATCTTCATGACTTCTGACACACTGGCTGCTGGTTAACTGGAAACTGGAGCATTAAACAGCTTTAGCAAGCTAGCAAACAATATAATATTTTGTTAACTTTTTAGCTAGTTAGCAAACAATGTAACATGTTTTAATGTTAGCTCGCTAGTGAACAATGTAACAGTTTGTCAACTTTTTAGCTGGCTAGCAAACGGTGTAAAATTTGATTAACTTTTTAGCTAGCTAGCAAACAATATAATATTTTGCTAACTAGCTAGGAAAAATTTGCTAAGGTTTTAGCTAGCTAACAAATAATGTAACTTATTTACTGCCAGCTAGCTAGCAAACAGTGTAACATTTTGCTAACATTTTAGCTAGCCAGCAAAAAAAAGTAAAAAAAATTTTTTTACTGTTAGCTAGCTAGCAAACAATGTACCAGTTTGACTTAAAAAAAAAACAACAACAACTATTAGCTAGCAAACAAGGTGAAGTTTTGTTAACGTTTTAGCTAGCTAACAAACAACGCAATGCCATATGCAGCCGAACGGTTTCCCCGTCTTTTATATTTACTAGGTTATGACAGCACTCAAATTTATTATTTGTATTTATTTATTTAATTATTTGCAAGTATTTTCACGTTGATTAAACACTATTTAATTTCAGTTTAAATAACTAAACTTGTTTATACTAAACTGAGATTAGTTTTTAATTTGTGAAAGAGAACTAGAAACCTAGATTTGCTAAACTCTGATTAGAACTAATCTGAGATTACAGTAAATTAAATCTTTGTTGATGTGACCCAGTCACTGCGTTTAAAGGTGCATTGCGTAAATTACTGGGGAAAAACAGCCACTCCGCACAGACATGCACACACACTCAGACGTAAGCAACCAAACAAACATGATCTAGAACTGTCTGCTAAACCAGTTCTACCATGTGCAGAGTTCTACCATCCTGTTTACATACTTTCACAGCCGGGCAGAGATTTATCTTGTCGATTATATTACTGTTACTGCGCAGATGAAGTGAAAAGCGAAGCCTGTGCCCTTCAGCTAAGTGCAGAGAAACTCTGACAGACTGTGAGTCATAATCAAAGCTGTAAGACGAAGAATAATGGCACCAACTGGAGTTTTTAAGTGTCCTCCAGGTAACAGGCTGGACGTAATAACCCACGTGGTGCTATTTGATGTCTGCTACTTGATAGCTTTAATTATACTTCAGTGTTTTGCAGCCAGGGAGGCAAATTATCTGCTTTGCATGTTTTAATGTGGGCGTCAATAGAGAGGGCCTTTTCCATCGTGCTGTTTTAGCTCCAGAATGAACAATGGGCTCAGTTTAAGAGCGGTCAATGGATCATTTTATGCTCAGAGATAAGTCGTGTACTGTTTCAGATAATTTAGAGACATTTAAACTTTATCCCCATTGAGTGAACATGGATAATGCTCGGGGTTTGGGAGGATCAAATAATTTGATCTCATCAAACTGGGATGATGTTTCTGCTCTTCTAGAAATAATTGGTCAACTTGGGAGGGTTTTCAAGTCAAGTGAGATTATTCACAGGCTGCAATAATGTTTTGATCCCGATGTCATAAAGATATGACACAAGAAAAAACTACTTTATAAATACTATTTTTTTTAAAAACGATAAGTTAACAGCACTCAAAAAAATCAGGAGTTCATAAACCTAAAAGTTGGAGGGTATCAGAGCTTAATTAGGAGTTAGTGTTACATGTACTCTGTAATTACAGATGAATTAAAATTAGTGATTGAGCCAACTCAATTATCTTAAGTGATTTCAACACAGAATATTCATTCACACCTGTTTTTGCAATAAATTAACAGAACTGACTAAATTTGAATAAAATAAAATAAAATAAAAATATTTGTGTTGTAGGTACAGTGAATTAAGAATTGGGTTTGAATTCATTCAAGAATAATTTTATTTTCCACTATTACTGCCCTGAATTCTCAGAGCTTTTGCATAATTCTTCATACAAACAGTCTTTTAAAAGTAGGCTAAACTATTCAAACGTTATATTTCAGTAAAATGCTAGGTTTATACTTATATTTCGCAATGCCGAATTCAATGTTTTGGTATTTCGGAGCTAATGTCATACTTTCACTTTCTCATTGAACAACGATCACGCAGAGCGCGTCAACTTCCCGGATTTTTGAATGAACTTTGGCGTGACGCGAGGTCCGTACATGACGGAGCGGCGTGTACCGGCGGGACCAGGGGACGGCCCACGGGCGGGGTGACGCGCCCTGCCCACTCAGTATCTCCGTACTTGTGAGGCAGTCTGTCTAGCTGCAGCAGTCTGCAGACAGACAGGCAGGCAGGCAGTCGGCGGGGCCGAGCCGGGGCTTAATTTGACGCTGGAAGTATCCGAGCAGCCAGAGAGCAGGGGCGGCCGGTGGGAGGAGGCAGAGAGTCCGCAGCTGCTGCACCGCACAGCTTCTTTGAAACCCGCAAGAGGAAGGAGCCGCCCGCATCCACCGATGTCAACGGTAGGAATCATTTTATTATTTTCTCCATTTTAAAACGATCTAGGTTGAGTCAATCGGGATGTGAACACGGATTATTGGGAGCGGAGATCTGCCGCTGGCGGAGCATCTTTCATTGGTTTTATCGGCTGTGTGGTGGTCGGAGGAGCGGCAGGAGTGAGCATCAACACGCCGGGGCTGAAAACGTCTCCGAGCATGCCCAGTCGGTAAAAACAAAAAATCATAGTGTTTTTTAAAAGGTTTTATTTGTTTTATTTGCTTCAGTCTGATCGTGTGAGTTGTGTAAGGGGAGAGCACGAAGTTGTGGCCGCCTCCGACAGCAGGGCGGCGGGCAGCTGGACAGCTTTCGAGCCGCAGTCAGCGTGGAGCAGCTGCGGGAAGTTAGCAGCCGTTAACACCAGAGAGACCGGAAGTAGGGCCGGGGGCTTTCAAAAGAAAAGCATATATACAATTACACAATAAAATACTATACAATGCCCACGGTTTAACCACCTATCAGATGATTCAGCGTTGGCCTAATATAGATTTTTATATGGGTGTAATGGAGTATTTCTGAAGCCACTGATTTATAATGACCGTGTGTTGAATCGTCTTACAGCCAGTGACGGAAAACACTGGAGGAAAAGTGCACTTAAGGATACCAAAATTGGTGTAACACCCAGTATGGTGTAGATTTCTGCACAAAATTCAATCATACGTGACCTATCTTAAAATTAGACAAGTAGTAATTGGAAAACGCTTTGAAAGCAATAGTGGATTTAAAAAAAAATGCTTTATTTTGTAGCCTATGTGTAGTTTTACATTTGTGCTGCAGCTCATGATGTTTTTCATTGTCGATTGATCTGTCAAATTATGTATGAGATGAGTTGTTTTTTGTGTAAAATATCAGAAAATCGTGCAAAAATGTCAATCAGTGTTTCAGAAAGCCCAGGATGATGTCCTCAAATGACTCGCTTTGTCCAAAACCTGAAGATATTCAGTTTAGTGTCATAGAGAAGTAAAAATAAACCAAGAAATATTCACATTTAAGAAGCTGGAATAAGAGAATTTTTGCCTTTTTTCTTTAAAAAAAATATTGAACTGATAAATATGTAGTAAATATGATGATTTAAAAATTTGTAGTTTAATTTAATAGTTGCCAACTAATCAATTTAGTGCTGCAGTTCTATTTCACATCATGCACATAAGTAAAAGTTTTTCAGAACTACTATCAAATATTACTTTCTCCCAAAAATACTAGTTTCCTTCAAAACCTCTCACCAAAATACCAACATGCCATCCTGTTTTATATCCACATTATATTACCTTCTAAGTGTTTATACTGGTTATAACTGAAATGAATAGGCAATCCATTTGTTTATGAGCAGAAATAAGGCTGCAATGATTAATCGAGTTATCAGTTATTATACTATATCCATAATCAATTAATCAGATTGTATTTTTTTAAAGAAAAAAAGTCAAAATTCTCTGATTCCAGCTTCATTAATGGGAATATATTCTAGTTTCTATGACAGTAAACTGAATATCTTTGGACTGTGGACAGAACACAATATTTGAGGACCTCACCTTGAATTCTGGAAAACAATTATCAAAAATTTTCATCATTTTGTGACACTTTATAGACTAAACAACTACTCAGATCAACAGATCAATTGACTATCATATTAATTGAAATAATTTTCTTTGGTTTATTTATCTTATTAATATTTGTTGTTGCCCTGGCTTCTAATGAAATTATTGGACATTTCAACATATTTTCTGACGTTATGTAGATCTCCGATTTATTTAAAACCCCGTTCATTGCAGCCCTTGTGTTTGTACAATTCCCTTCCTTCACGTGTGTTGTTTTATTTTGAAAAGGTATGGCGGAAGTAGCATTTTAACAATGTTTCTAACTTGACGCAATCGAGCGGAGAACGTTGGCACGAGATTATGAAATCGTTACATTGTTTTATAACCGTGTTATTGATAAACAACAGTGTTTATGTAGAAAAATGAACCATTATTTCAAAGCGGAAAGTCAGAACGGACCGCCCTGTCGTCTTTCCTGTGTGTGTGTGTGTGTGTGTGTGTGTGTGTGTGTAGTTTGCCATGTGGAGGCGAACCGTTTGAATGAGGTCCTGGTTAACGGTCTGACCGAGATCACAGAAGACCCCGCTGACTCTCTTGATCATGAATGATCAGACTCCGGCTTGATTTTTATTTATTTATTTTATTTTATTTTTTTGATTCTTTCGTTTTGAGGCAGCTCAGCTTTGGCCTCCCACATCAGACCACAGACCCCAGCTTTAATGGAAATTTCCTTAGAAACCTCAGTTCCGAGAATATGTGTGGTGTTGCGTGCGTGTTGACTTAGACAGGTATTCACTCTACAAAAGAACTTGGAACAGTTTTTTAAAGCGGTAAACTCCCATGACAGGCATGAGGTCACAAACCACCGGACCAGCCTGCTCCACAGTCGACTACATGCTCCTCCACCCATGTGCATAAGTAACCACCGTCATGTAAAATCTTTAGAGAATAGCTCATTTTAATTTCATTTTTGATAAATTTTGAAGAATCAAAACTAAGAACTTGTGTATTTTTCCCTGCTCGGTTTTCATTCATACCTTTCTATTCCAGATTTTACTTTTCTCATTCCTAACTTTAATACATAACGAAAATATTCCAGGTTATCATGACATTTTCCTCGTTCAAACGAACGGTAGGAACGTTGAAAATCGACACATTGTAACAACTTTTTCAACTTTTATCTACTCGTTCATACTTTCACCTGGAAACTCCGTCCAAACTTTCAAACGTTCAAAAAAACTTTCTCATGTTGTCACCCTGATTCATACTTTTAACGCTATCGCGGTTTTAAGTTTCAAGCAATTTTCAGCTCCTCTCAGATTTTTACATTAACGTGTGTGAGGCGGATTGTTCTCACAAAATTTCACTCTTCACATGTTATGTCTTTCATATATAACGAGATTTATTCAACTTTTCAGTCTCATTCATACTAATTAGAGTTTAGGCCTCTTCTCCAGCTCTTCATGCTCCTTCAGCTTCTCGTCCGTGCGGAGTTGAGGCAGCATTGTGAGCATTTAGCTCCCAGCCGTTAGTGAAACAATGCAGTTTTGCTCTCAGCTCGCACATTTTGCCTCTGTCATCACTTTTCCAACTATTGGTGTCTCCTTCAGCTGCTTCACCTTTTACAGACTTAAAACCAGCAGTTCAGCTTCTCAACATCAAGCGTTCACACTGCAGTTCTGTGCAGAAATCGCTTCTGTAGTCATTTGATAGGTTTTATTTATGTGAGGGGCTTCCTCTGTCTCCGTCATTTCAAACAAGACGGTTGAAAGTTGCATTAATTAGTTTTTCAGGACTTTAAAGCAGGGCTGCAGCTAACAACTTCTGGATTAACCTGATGATTTTCTCAATTGAATTGTTTTGCCGTTCAAATTGTGAAAGAAAATGTCAACAAATGCCTGTTTTGATTTCCCACAGGCGAAAGTGGCGTCTTTAAGTGACCCGTTTTATCTGACCAACAGTCCAAACAACAAAATATTTTGTTTACAAGGATTTAAAACGGAGAGAAGCAAGAAATCCTGACATCTGAGAAGCCGAAAACAGCAAAAAATGACTTAAACAATTATTAAAAAATCAAAATAATTAGGCTAATAGAAGTCTGCCACTGTGTGTTTCCCTATTTTATTGACACAAACACTGTATGTGTAATTCACACACAACAAGCCAATATAGCCTGTACACAGATCAATATTAGATGGTTCATCTTGTGTAATAAATTGACTTTGAGTTAAAGCTGTTGATGTCATGCTCGGTGCTACGTTAAAGGAAAAAACATACCACCACAGGGTGTAGGAATGAAGCGCACCTTGTTCAAATACAGCACCATTCTTCTTTTTATTCAGGACAAATATATCGTAGAATATCACAGCATCATGTGGCGCAAACTGTGACCAGATTCCCCCCCACCACCACCACCGGAAAGGTGTTTTGATGTGTGATCATAAATTTAGCTCGTCACCATCCGAGCTATAATAGGCAAAATGAGAGAAGTGTCTTGAGCTGATTTCTAAATCGGGATCACAAATAGAGCTCTAATTATCACCGCGAGATGACCTATTTTGTTCTGAGATAAGTGTTAGGTGTGAGCGTGCACGCGTGTCCGTGAATGTGTGCTCATTTATGTATTTATAGCCGCATAGATGCTGCCAGAGAGCATTTTAGCTTCAACCTGACTTCATTTCACGGCTTTCTAAAGTCACACATGTGGCTGCTTTGGCTTTTTCTTTTAACAAGTCTTGAGGATTAGAAAGAATTTGGATTTCATAACAAAGAATCTTGCAAGTTAGTAAGGTTAGAAAGTCCCTCTTTTTGTCTTGCAGGTTCACAACCTGCGCCGTGTTTACATGTGTGCAGCCTCTCCTCGTGCGCTCCCTCACCTCCAGTCACAAATGTTCCTGCAAAACCCCCTCAGCTGTCTCCTGTCATTATCCTTTTTTGTTTTGTTTTGCACTTGTGCTACCTTTCTCTCCTGTCACAGGTCCCCATAAATCTTTAAATGCTCAGTAGACGTGTTCCTCCTCCTCCTCCTCCTCCTTGTGTGCATTTCCATACCTAGTCTAGTAGTGAGTGAGAACAGAGGCATGATGGGAGCACAGCGTGGGAGATGTTTCTTCCTCGCATCTATCCGCGTCCACAGTTTGAGGCAGTTTTAAGAAGGCTGTGATATAAAGATGTGGTCTGAGGTGAGGGGGGGACTGCAGCAGTGTGCTTCCTCTTCAGTAGATAAACAGCCACTGCAAGGATGTAAATCTCTTTATATTGTTGGTGTCTTCCGTCAGCGCAAGTGTGTGTGTGTGGAGGGTGTGTGTGGGTGGAGGAGGCAAGAAAACCTGGTGGTTTACTATCTGCATTAAAGGAAGGAAGCTCCCAGTAGATGTCAAGTCGTGTAACCACGTCCTCGAGGCCACAACACAGCGTGATCGGCTTTAAGCTGAATGCTAACATGCTGATCTTTAACTTATTTTAGCTTGTTAGCATGCTAAAATGTGTTAATTAGCAGCAAACACAGTGCAGCTGAGGCTGATGGAGATTCAGTGGTATTGATTGCATTGAATTGAGTCATCTCAGGGCACTTTTCAGCAGGTCTAGACTGTTCCCTTTGTAAACCGAATCGTTCCCACCATGAAATGTTGTGTTAACGTCCAGGACTCAGTAATCAGATTTGCCTTCTTGCCTCAGGATCGCCCGCTCGGCCTCTCAAATATAGAGATGTTCCGCTTTTCTCCGTTTATTATCATACTAAAGTGAATATCTTTGGTTATGGACTGACAAAATAAGACATTTAAGGACATCACCTTGGACATTTTCTATTAATTTCTGACACAGCAATCGGCTTTAATCTTGTTTTTATTTGACAACCTGAGAAGTTTGTATCGGGGCAAGTAAAAATTGACGTTTGGCACTTCGATCTCTGACTTACTTAATAACGTTGAACCCTGTTGTCTTTGTGTTTCATGTGATTACTCTAAAAGAAAGACAAGTTCTTGCCCCCTGACATTTGGCATGTTTTTTTAATACACTTGCCCGAGCTGTTTAACTTCATCATTCACATTGCTTTGCCTTTTCCACTTTATGCCAACAAGAACAACAACAAGGTGAAACATCTTGACAAACAACACGAGATGTTTCATCTCTGCTGTAATGTGATTACAGGTCGCTCTCGCTTGACTCCTCGTGCCGCCGTCTCACCGCAGGATCGTCCTCTCTGTGTCTGCCTCGCAGTCCTGCCTGTCAGACCAGTGCCAGAGCCAGCGTAGAGCTGAATGTCTCCTCAGCAGAAACAATAAACGCTGCAATTTGGGCAAAAGAAATGCTGAAAAGTCTCGTAAAATGAAATAGAAATGCAGGTGTTTTAAACAAAAAAATAAAAACTAAATCGGCTGAAAGTAGCACACTATGTGGCTGTCGGCATTTCTTCAGAGCAGGTGAGGCCAGGCGGTAAATGAAGGAGTGATGTCCCTGCACTTGTGGTTGGCTGTTTCTCATGGGAGGAGCAGCCAGATTGGTTTGAATCAGCGTTGGTGCAAAGGTGGATGTGGACGGCGAGGATAGATGAGCGGGAGAACGAGGCCATGGCCGTGAGAGGGAGGAGGAGTCCGTGTGTAGATCACCTTCAGGAGAGTCCTCGTTTAAAGCAGCAAACAGACCAAAGTACATTTAACACTTTTAATAACTACTTTTTGAACACGTGCATCACAGTTTTATAATTTGTTTTTCTTGCTGTTTCAGGCAGCAGTTGTCTGGTTTTTGTCTGGTTTGGTTGATATTTTCTCCTCTAAATCAAGAGGTTTTCAAACTTCAAGCTGTTATTTTTACCAAAGGGCTCTGTATTTAAAACAGATTCTGCTGATTAATTAATCATTTGAAGTTTCAAAGCCAAAAACCAAACTTTTCTGATTTCATCTTCTTAAAATGTGAGGATTTTTCTGCATTTTAAATTGAGACATGAGGCCTATCATCATTAATTTAAACATAAGATTCCCTACCATCAGGCACAGGGCTGCACAATTTATCAAAATTTCATTTTATTTAAAATCGCAGGAGGTTCAATACTTCTTAAAGGCAAAATGTGCATCAAAAAACTTTAAAATTAATGAATGTTGTGAGGCAGAGATGTCCTGTTCTGTAAATCAGATTCAACAAACTTAAAACTGCCCAAAAAAATCACATCATAGTTATTTTAACAAGTCGTTTACTCAAAATAAGAGTAATACTGATGTAAAAATGATCATTAACTCTAATATTGGAATCATATTTCAAAATCGTTCAGCCCTACTTTGAACATAACCTGTTTTAAAACAATCAGGAAGTAAGGTTTTCTTTCTCTGATTCACCGGTTTTCTCGCTGCCAGCGGTCCGTCTCTTCATTCAGTCCCTAACTTCAAACTTCCTCAAATACAGACGGCATTTTAAATCACAAATGTACGAGGGTAGCGGGTCGACGATTTCAGCCGTCGGCGATTCATGATGACATCGTCCACTGACCCAACCCGCTCTCTGACCTCTGCTACGGTCCTTTTTTAATCCGAAGGCTCGAGCAGATGTTGCAAATTAGCATCGGTCACCTTGACGCCCTCTCCATCCCGAGGTTCCCGTGGGGGCCTCTCTGGCTGCTAATAACCGGAGGGGGGGATGATCCGGTGGTGCCGTACGACATTGAACCCCACACGGACATGGGTGCTCCTCTTAACAGCGTGTCACAGGAGGGTAATGGGGAGGATTTAGAGGCGCTTTATAGCAGCACAGTCACACAGTGTTGATTAAATGGAGCCAATGACCATCACATGGAGCAGAGCAGACTCTCTGAACACCACGATGAGACACCTAGTATTAAAGTGTGCAGATTAGGCCTGGGCGGTGTCTGTTTTTTCATACATTCCTGACATTTCACGAGGATGAACGGTGCAGGACGGTGTTTGAAAAAACAAATAATTAAAAGCAGGTAATAGAAGTCATTGTAGCATATTGTTTAGCTTACATATAATATATAATAACACATAAAGTAGGAAATAAGCACCTTTATTCCACAGAATTCCTGCTAAAGGACCTGATGATCGTTGCCGCAGATACCAACACATCATTTGGCCGATCGATGATGATTTATAGATGCATCATGTGACTAATAAACTGCTTTTATAGACGGAAAAATCAAGTTATATGTGGCAATATTTTCATGATTCCATATCTAGTCATATTTAAGTAATTAGCGATGAGATCGAGGCTATAGAGCAGAAAGAACTGATCAATTATTTATTTTTTGTACCTCAAAACAACTCTTCTGTTGGCTTCTGTTCCCTATTAATAAATTAAGCATTAGTAATTTCTTAGTCACAAACAGTTGCAACTTCAGTTTCTCAACATAAATCACTTTATTTATGATGACAGTATTGTAAATCATGCTTTTTAGGGTTTCTAAATACCCTGGTGTGCTGTAATACTTTGATACAACCCAAGCCGACTGCAGATCATAGTCAACTTAATTTCTAAGAACTTTTTAGAGATTTTCGCAAGAATTATTACAGGCAAGAGTGTGCAGAAAATACATAAATCAGAGTGTAGTAAACAGAAAAAGGGATTTCAGCTCTTATTGACACTAACTGCTGCACCAGAAGAGTCAATATTGGCTCATTTGTATCGTGATGCTAGATTAAGTTATACGTCTCTATGATTATCTGTATTTATGAGCCCGTGTGACCTTGAGAGCTGATAGCTGCGGTGAAAGGAGGAGTGAATATTCTTGCAGTGAATGTTTCACAGATGATGTGATGAACCG
>JAJHUR010093508.1:0-30546 GCA_027495735.1 Lutjanus campechanus | reverse complement strand
ATGACTCCGTTGGGACTGAATAACAGAATCTCATGCACTACCTTTTTCCCTTCCTCAGCGTCTGTATCGGGAGGACTACCACAAGACAAAGGACAAGATCCACACAACCTACGACACCCCTGATATCAAGCAAGTCAAGATGAACCAGGAACACCTCAGCGATGTATGGAGCCATCTGCTAACAATTTATTTCATTAATGTTCCTATTTTTATTCATGTAGATTGACAGAGTTGAATAATATGGTCTATTCATGCCACCATTATTTCCCTTCTAACCCTAGTTGTGGTACAGAGAGAAATACAACAACACGAAAGGCCAGCTGATCTCCATGCCCATTACACCCCAGTTGATGCACTGCTACCATGTCAATGAGATCACCAGCGAGGTATGGTGAAAAGAGACATACATTTGACACATTTTCACGAAATTAACTTAAAGGTTTTGTTAAAAATGTTTGCTGAAATCATTTTGTGCTTTTAGCTGAAATACAAAGAGGATCTGATGTGGCTGAGAGGCCTCGGCTGCTTCTTGTATGACACTCCTGAGATGGTCCATGTCCGCAAGATCACCAAACAAAGGGTATGTGTTTCCATTTAGATGGAATATCAATTCATATAATATCTCCTTTATATTTGTATCATTCATTTTGATCCACAATCATTTGTGTGGGCTGTTTTTCACCCTTACAGGTAGAGTATCCAGTGGATGCTAAGAAGAACCTCGCCAACTTCTCCGTGGTCCTGGACACACCAGAGTATAAGCGTGTGACTGAACTTAAGACCCACATGAGCAATGTGAGTCTTTGTCCTATATACACTATTATTATATGAACAGTCTCATATTATCAGGTGTCCAAATAAAAGTTTGTTTCTTGGCAATTAGGTAGCTTTGAAATAGCTTGCTTTATATTGAAAAAAAAAATATTACAACAGATTTTATTGAGCTTTTGACTTGACTTTTTCTGCTCCTCTATTTTCAGCTCATCTACAAAGCCCACAGCAAGGAGGAGATGGCTAAAGTTACCACCACAGTGGACGCTGTGGACATCCAGAGAGCCAAATGGGCCCAGCAGTTGACTAACAAAGCAAGTTCAGAAACACCATCACACAAAAAATGTGTTATTTTACACAGATGTATTTTCTCTTCCTGATAATCTTATTGAACTTTATTTGGTCTGTTTCTCTACAGTACCAGTACACAGATCTGGCTGCTAAGGAGAGAGCTCACTTCACTCCAGAATTTGAAACTCCAACCATGGGACTTGCCAGAAGGATGAAAGTGATCTACAGTGATGTAAGTGTTCTTCTTTATTCAAGCATGGGTTTTCTTGCTGTTTATTAGCAGGCACTTTCATAACTCCACTCCTCCGTAAAATTTAAACAGAATATCTTCATAGTGTTTGTATTTCTGTTGAATTTTATATTCCTGATGTGTAAATTATTTCTTCCCTTAGAACAAATACAAAGAACAGTATGAGAAGATGAAGCACAGATACACAGCCATCGCTGATACACCTCTCCTGATCCGTGCCAAGAAATCCTACCTGCAGTCCAGTGATGTGAGTATGCTCATTGGCTTACTTCAGTAACAAACAGTAATTTTTTTGTGCCATGACACCGGAAGGGACATTTTTTGTCTTTAATTGTTTGTAGTTTTCCCTTTAGGTCTTCTGCTCAGTGTTCCATTAAGCAGTAAACCTGTGTTTGAATTTGAAGATATAATGCCACTATAGGACTGTATCAAGTAAAGATAAAAACTTGATATCCACCTGAAGAATCTAATTAAGATAAGAATTTTATTAGCTAATGGAGATTTTTGCCATCTACAGCAGTCTAAATATTGTTTTATAAACTTTCAACCATACCACAAAATACTACCTGTACATAGCATATGTAATATTTTTGAATAATAATGACTTATAGAGAAGAGATCCTATAAACATGACTACGTCTGTTGTGTTTGATGAACTTCTGACACATTTTGTTCTTCATGTCTTCAGCTGCGTTACAAAGAGACCTTTGAGCTCTCCAAGGGCCACTACCGCACAGTCAAGGACGCTCTGGACATCACCTACCACCGCAGAGTCACTGATGACATCAGCGAGGTCAGTAAATGAAATTAGCTTGTTGATTATCTATTTATAAAGTGTTAACAAAAATTTTAAGATAATTTTCATTTGAGCTCTTTCATCTCTCTGACTGTTTTCCCGTCTCTCAATCTCAGGTTAAATACAGGGAGAAGTACATTAACTCTCTGGGTACATGGAAGTCCATCCCCGACCGTCCCGAGTTCTTCTTCAGCAGAATTGTCAATGATAACGTCAGCACCGTGAGTACTGTTGACTTACATTCCACAATGATGCACCCTGTGTTGAAATATTATAATTTATAATTTATATTATTGACATAACATGTAATGTTTAAATTAAATCTACTTTTATGTGCCTCTTTAGGTCAAGTACAAGGAGGACCTGGATTGGCTGAGGGGTATTGGCTGCTTTGTGTGGGACACACCTGAGCTGGTGCAGGCTGAGAGGAACAAAACACTGTACAGTGAGGTGAGGATCTGTTTAGTTCATAATTTAATTTAATTTAACTTTAGTTAATAGTTAGTATAGTATTAGATAGTATTTTACTGTTAACAAACATTCAAATAATGTGTATATATTCTTTATAAACCATTAATTAAGCCACTGTAAATAATAAGCCACTGTTTATAAAAATTTGTTGCAACTTTACAACTGACAGTTTACAAACTAATTATTAACCATGTTTTACCAATACTGGTCCATCTCTATATGTAATGATCTCTTAAAGGTTTACAAATGATCAGGTAAATATAACAATATATAATATAGTGTTTACAATTTGACAGTGTGTGCAAGAATAAATTGTTAGTTTCCTAATTTAATCAGAATGTAGTCATCAGCTATGGTACAATATATATACCACTTATTAATGTTGCTTATTATAAAGGGTTACCCACTAATTTGATAAAATGTTGTAAAAATACTTTTTGTCACTGGAGTGTTATATTTTCCTACATGTTCCTAACAACATTGTCATTTCTTGCTAACAGAGACTGTACAAAGCCTCCTTTGAGAAGAACAGAGGCAACTTCAAGTATACCTCCGACACTCCATTCTTCCACGCTGCCAAGAATGCCACCACCCTCATCAATGAGGTGAGTCCCTTCATTCTTAAACCCAAAAATGTAGAAACAAAACATTATTATATTTAGTTTGTTGAACCTGTTTATGACATCGACACTTTAATCACATTTCTCTGTCTTTGTGCATCTCTATGGAACTCTCAGTTTGGAGGTAAAAGAGTATGAATTTATAGTATTATTTGATTACTGCCTATAATGACTGTGACCTGATCTTTTTCTGTATAACCATGATACCTGGTGTTTAAAATGTGTCCATTTTCTTTATTTCAACTTGTTTTAACCTTCCTTTGTCCCCGGCAAAAGTCTCATAAACATGACAGTGCGTATTGTTTTCTGGACATTTGTCTTTAACTACATTCTGACGTTCTGAGCAGAGGGCCTACAGAGCTAATTATGAGAAGACCAAGGATAAGTTCACCATTACTACAGAGGATCCTAGATACCAGCTGGCCAGGGAAAACAGGAAGATGAGCCAGGTAAACGCCCTGGTTGTGTTGTACGACCGGCCTGCATCCTCCGCTGCTACCTCCAGTCCAGACCTCTCACACTGGTGCATGAGGTCCTCGACTGACCTGCCGATGGTCGTCTTCGCATGGCTATGATAGTCCTTCCAACACGATAAATTTCTCTCTATCTTTATCAGTCTCTCCTCATTCTATCTCTTTCTTTTCATCCCACACAGGTTATTGTAAACAGTGCCGCTCAAATAGCAATATTGAGTGAGCAGGACTCTCCTTTATCTGTGTCATCAGAGAGACACTTCAATCACTTGTTAACTAATGATTAGATTATAAATAAACAAAACAAGCCATCATCAAACTGAAGATGATGATTTCTGTCACTCTGACGGCACAGATGAGGACAAACAGCTCCTACGTCACACTTGGATCTCCGGGGTACTCCTCCAGTCCTCCCAGTGTTACTGCTGTTTCTCATGTGTCCTCAACTATGGCATGCTGTGTGTGTGTCGTTGTGTGTGTAAACAGGCATTGTATAAAACCAAAGCAAAGGATCTGCTAAGGAGTGGCTGCAATGAGCTACTCCGCCCTGACATCCTCACAGCCCTTTACCAGTCCACTATGGGCAGTAAGGTAAACAGACACAGTTACCACGGTAACTCTGATCCCTGTGTCCACAAACAAGCAGAAAATAACACCTGTGGAGTTTTAGGACTCACAGGCAGAGACGAAAGTCACCAGGTTGCTTTCGTCCTCACTGCTGTTTCTGGACAAGGTCTCATCCCATCTCATACTCATCCTATAGAAATGTCTTCCCTCCATTCAACCCACTTTAACTCCTGAAGGGGTTTTAACCTCCACACATTCTTCCCTTCTCATTCATGCTCTAATCCTTCCATCACCTTGTCATTTCCATTCCTGTCTCATTGATGATCAAACCTTTAACTTATCTGCAGTGCAGTAGTTGCCCAGCAGCAGACAGACAGTATCGGATTGTAATGGGCAGATGATGCCTTATGAAGCTTTGGTAGCATGGTAGCATTTGGTGAAATTTATAGCAGCCCTTCAAAACTGGGGTCGAAGCACCACCACACATAGCCGATATTAATAGTTTTTCTTAGACGACGTGTGCAATGAAAGTCCAAGAAACCTGCGTGTTATTAAATATGTATACTTTAGTTCAGATGTGCTTTATTTGTTTAAAATAATTGTGTAGATATAAAATATTTTCACTGAAACAGACGATTTCTCTACCTTTTCTCGTATAGTGTAGTCCAAGTGCCACTGTGGGCTTATGCTTTTAAACTTTATGGTGATATTTATATGATAGTTTTCTCATGATAGTGATATTAATTAAATTCGATTTTAATAAAATACTATTTTAGATTTATTAAATGAACTTTTATTACATAATTACTTGGCATCACAAGGAAATGTCTTATGTCTTTCTTTTTTTTTCAACCGTATATTTATTAATTTTCAAGGGTCAAACAATTACAAGTGAAAGGACATAACAGAGATACATACCGTCTTTTCCAGCTTACCCTCAACACATTCGCCACTGACTTACTGAAATAAATATAATAAGGTAATAAATAAATAAATAAATAAATGAATAGAAATAATAAATAAACAGCAAAAAAAGAAAGATTTCTAGAATTTCATAATAAAGAATTAATGAGGAATAATAAAGAGATGATGGCATAAAAAAGATTATGTCTTTCTAATGTACATCTAAAGTAGAGCTGCATTACACGCTGAACTTTATTGTTGTTATACATCTGTCCTGTTATGTTGTTATGCAGTGAGAGCCATGATGCCTTTTTTGATACTCATAAAATGCAAAGTCAGAAATTTATGAGTCACTTGACTTTTACTGTATTTTATTGAGCAAACAGCATCAAATCCACTCTGTGTGTCAGCCTCAGAGTCAGTGAGCAGTAGGATAAGATGAACTGCTGGTCACCATGAACTACACGGGCACTGCAGACTTTCAGGACTGAACTGTGGTAACACATGTCCTCGTCTTCATTTTCACCTGGAAAATAACTCCCTCTATGTTTGTGCATGTTTCATGAAGCATGTTTTTCTAAACTTATTATGCATGGTACCACTTCACTCATAAGATATACTGTTGTTAGAGTAAGTTATTATTTTTAGTCAGTGACAGGTTACATAATACATGTTAGCCAACTTTGACTTTGCTCTTAGACTGTTAGAGAACTGTCCAAGAAAAACAAGAACAGTAACCTCAGGTAGAGCCACACGGGAGAGATTTCGCTCCCAAGAGGGGCAGTCAAGAAATACGTGTCAACAAAATCACATTTCATTCAAATACACTTTGAGGACAAAATTTCTGATGTCATGTAAATTATAAAATATATGTGAAGAACTTCTCATTTCAATTCATTCACTCTTTTTCTTGGACAGTGTTGACTTTACTTTAGCTGCTCATATTAGAAGCAAGACAAGTTGTCAGATTACACATAAATAAAAGCAAATTATTACAGCAGCAAATTAATGAGTGATACTAACTTCTTTGTGTTTATACCTTATTGTCCTCCATCAGTGGAGGTATAGGGAGCAGTATGAACGTGCCAAGGACAAGTTCACCTCAGTTCTGGAGACTCCTGAGTATGAGGTCCACAAACGCAGCAAGAAAATCAGCGATGTAAGTTTCGTCTTCTTTTTGTCCAGTGGTTTAAATGGTCGTGTCAAAAAGTGCTTAATTATTTTTTTATGTTTTGATGTCTTTTGAGGCACTGCTGACTATGTGATGATGATTGTTCCTTAGATCATCTACAAGATGGAGTACAACAAGACCAAGGCTAAGGCATACACACTGCCTTATGACACTCCACACCAGCAGCACATGAAGAAGGTCAAGGAAATCACCAGCAATGTAAGTCCCACGCAGAATAGCTGAGACTTGTACCACTTTTTTACATAGGCACATGGAGCCAAAATGTGAAACACATTTTTATGTTTGGTGGTGTGTTTTTCATGCATTTTGCAGCTGAAGTACAAAGAAGTGTATGAGAAGAGCAAGGCCCAGATCAACATGGACCCTGAGGCTCATGAGATCCGTGCAGCCAAGGAGGCCTACAGGAACATCACCAATGTAAGTGTCTTTAGTGATGGTATCAGGAAATATCACATTCTGTTCATTATTGATTAAAGTTTACCTTGACATACCCAATTTCTTTGCCATTTTTAGCTGACCTACAAGAAGAAATATGAAGCCACCAAGAACAAGTGGATCTGGACAGCAGACAGACCCGACTTCCTCAACGCTGCCAAGAACTCCCTGCAACAGAGTGATGTGAGTTGCTTCCTTACTGTATATCAAGGGCGGAAGTTACGGGGGCACTGGATTAGAAGAACTGGAGGAGAACGGGGTGGAGGAGGGTCACAACAATGCCGTACTGAAATGACAGCTGAAAGCGGCAGAGAACAGATTTAAAGTTTTGACACAACAACATGATTAGCTGATGGAGATTGTGGCTGAATCTGGCTGGTTAATTCAATGAGTGAACGTCCATAGATAGCTGATTGAGAATAAGTGGGTAAAGAGAGATGGAGAGAGAAAGACCCTTGAGGATGAATGAGGCATTAAGTTAGTTTTCCTGATTGTAATAACGCAGAGCTTAATTTCTATAGTATAATATTTAAGATGAACTTACTTATGTAATTCGGTTCTAAGTATATTCTTTTCTGTGAAATGGCTGCCATGATGTAATTTTGCTTATAATTTTGGAACTAAATTAAGACTTGATTCATAAAAAAGACATATTTACAACAAACCCTGTGTTAAAACATCACATTTCTGTAACTGTACCTATTTTGACCTTTATGTTCTGATAAAGGTACTGAGATTAAACCAGTGGCACATATTTATTGACTACATATATGTATTTGTGTGACTTTCATTTTTAATTTTGCCCCTGTTGTTTCACCCACAGGTTGAGTACAAGTATGACAAAGAGATGATGAAGGGTTGTGTGATTCCTGTGGTTGACGATAAGCTCACCCTCCTGGCTCTGAAAAATAATGAGATGGCCAGCACTGTAAGTCTTTCCACGTCTTTATTGCCATCACTATGATGAAATGAAATCACTAAAGGACAACTAGACTATCTTAGAACTGAGTGTTTAATGTGTTGTAAAGTAAAACTTTGCTCATTGCCACCATCCAGGTGAAGTACAAAGAGAAGTATGAAAAGGCAAAGGGCCACTACGTGCCTGTCATGGACACTCCTCAGATCCTCCATGCCAAAGCAGTGCGCACTCTGGCATCAGAGGTGAGAATTATTCAGTAACAAGCCAACCATTTCTTTACATTTATTATGAACTTTGTACAGGTTAAGATAAATAAATATTACATTAAATATCTGTTTTCAAGAATACATGTGTTATAAATTCTTTATTGTTGTCTTCAGAGCAAATACAAGGAGGCCAGTAAGAAGGACATGCAGTCCGGCTCATTCACTACCCTGCCTGAGACTCGTGATACCGCCCACAGCAGGAATGTCAACAAGCTAGTCAGCGGGGTACGACCATCTAATCACCGACAAAATGAGCTTAGCCATCTCATCTCATAATCCTGGACTGTTTTTGTGTGGCTCTTGATGATTTCCTTTCTGTTTTTACAGAAAGTGTACAAAGCGAAGTTTGAGAAGGAAAAGGGCAAGTCGGTGTACAACAACATGGTTGTTCCACCTGATATTCAGCATGCCATGTCAGTGGCCAAGAAGCAGAGCAACGTGAGTCATCTGAAATAACACTGTATTGATTTTAATTTCCAGTGTCCAGTTTCCACACTGGGATAGTTTCACAGCCTCTGTTGTTTGTCTTTTGTCTGTTTTTGCCACATACTGTATTCTGTTTGTTCTTCTGCCTTGACCCCACAGGTTTCCTACAAGAAAGACGCCAAAGCCAACCTGCACTACACCAGTGTGGTCGATCGTCCTGACATAAGGAAGGCTACCCAGGCTGCCAAACTTATCAGTGAGGTAATCAGAGAGGACATGCACAAAATGCAGAGGTTAAAGAATAAAACCTGTGCACACAAAGGCAGAAATATGCAGAATCTTAACATGCACAGCAGCCTGATTTCCACTCCCACAGGTAGGCTTAAATAGTTATAAACTCACATATAATTTGAGTCTAAGAGCTAAGCAAGTTATTGAGTTATTAAGTTATAAGACTGGAGGACTTAAACTGCCAAAATCAAAAATACATAAATAATGACTCAATAAATAAATTAATGTCACAAATTGCACCAAAAATAATACTGAAACAAACATAGGTTATACATTTTGACATAAATTTTTATCGTTTTAATTAGCTTTTTGCCTTTGTATTGATCACCCTATTTATTTGCCCTCTGTTCATTTTATCATTTTATTTATGACTTTATTAATTTTTAAATGTGTTTATGTTTAAGTTTATCTATCTATGCATGTTTTTTTTATGAATGATAATCCCTTCATTTGCATAATGAAGCAGAAATACACAAGGAAATATAAAAAGAAATTCCTTAAGTTTGGGGAAATACAAAGGGAAACAATGCAGAAACAAATCAAGTAAAATTCAAAGTAAAAATAATTAAATTAGTAAATAAAAGAGCAAATTAAATGGGAAAGTAAATAAACAGAGGAATTAATACAAATAAGTAAATACAGAAGCATATTATAACATTAATATCAATTTTGTTCATAATATTACTTTTTGTTCATCTATTGACAAATTAATTTACTTATTATCATTTAGTGATGTCTTTGTTTATTTTGGATTTTGGCAGTTTTGGTCTTGTAAATACACACAAAATGTAAAAAGGAAATGGAAATATATAAAGAAATGTAAAAGGCAAACACAAAAATAAGTGAGGAAATATTGGGAGGGAAATTCAAGAAAAAAAAAAAAATTGGAAAATTAAATGGGAAAGTAAATGAATTGGGCATATTAATTGTGTCATCATTTTATTTATTTATTTTGAATTTTGGCAGTTTCTGTCCTTTGTATTATTGAAAAATTTCAGTACTATCACCACCGACTGAAAAACAGTAACAATAGCTTAGAACCACAGGTAAAACAATAAAAAACAATCAAGACCATCAGTGCAGTATCTGCACTGTCAGCTAATTCTTGTTTGTCTCCATCAGATTGGCTACCGTGAAAAGGCCCGTGAGGAGGCCAGCCGTGGAGGTTCTCTGGCTCACCGCCCAGACATCGATCTGGCCACTAAGGTGTCGGGGCTGACCAGCCAGGTACACAGAACCAAATCAATCAACTGTCTCATGAAGCTGCATTTTCACTGGTTCCCTACAGTTGTCTAGGAAATGTTTTTTATTTATTTTACATACAAGATGGCTGGAACGAGTCCCTGGAAGCCATGCTACACCGTCAAAGATCAGCTGTCTGTCACTGTCAGACCAGCCTCCATATGCTAATATTTGCAGACTAGTATTGCTGTGATAGATGCTTAGCAGCAGTCCTGTAGGCCTAACGACAGAACTAGCAGCTCTTCCATAGCGCTTCCTCTGCCATCCTGCATTATAATCCATGTCATAATCTGTTGTTGTGACTCCATGAAAGCAAATTTACGTTTAACTGCTCATATCATTGTACATGTCCCACCTCCATCCTTAAAGCTGTCCTCTTCCTCCATCCTCCTACACTTTACTCTCCTTATTCCTCATCTCTTTCCTCTCCTCTCTCCTTCCATGATGTCCTTGTCTGTGTGTGTTCTCATCCTCCATCTCACTGCGCTTTGTAGGTGGAGGCCAAGACCTCCCTCCATGGAGCATCTTCCTATGATACCCCCATGATGCGTCACATTAAGAAAATGAGTGCCGTGACTAGTGATGTAAGGAGGTTCATGCCCTGAAACTGAAGGGCTGCTACTATTTGTCTGTCTCCTCTGTCTTTCTGTTCCCTTCTCACTCATCTATTGATTGACTGATTATTTCTGATCTGAGTGTACAGGGATCACTGAGCCTTTTCATAAAAAAAGATTTGAATGAGTTTGAATGAAATCTTAAAAAGTTATTCTTGTAATTGGGCTTGCAATACTTTTTTGTGTAGTTCAGCATTGTGTGCACCCTCTGCTCTTTGTTTCCCTGACAAGCTGTGGCTTATTGCTAAGCATAGATAAGCATTGCATTACTGTGTTTGTTGTACTCATGCCAATATCGTATGTTAATGAATCTTTTTTTATTTATTTTGTTCAGTATTTTAATCACTCACTTTGCTCCTGAGTCCCTCTCTCAGTGTGTCTGTCACAAAACATGTGTATATTCAGTAGTAATTATGAGCTGAGTGTTGATCTGAGCACTACAGGGCAGTGTAAGATGTGTTAAGTGTTGGTATAACTTTACACATTAGTTAAAGGTGCAGATTAATTCATGATTGCTGCTGGATTTACACATGTTTTTTCAGACAGTGTCTCACCTTCTCTCCAAAGCTGACTGATCTGCAGATTGACACTCCATCTGAAATGCGACCAAAATCATACTGTCCTCCTCCTTTTCCATATATACCTTATTATATATGAAGTCCATGTTGTGTTCATATTGATCACAGAATGCTGTAGTAGGCTCTGTTCACATTTGGCACTAAAATGTATCTTGGATGATCAGATCACAGGGAGGTAGTTTTAAACAAAGTTGTAAATGCATCTAAAATACACAGAGTTTTATTAGACCACTCAGGACACTGATCAGCATGAAATGTTACCAGATAATATAATGTTAACATAAATGTGCGGTGAAGGCTCACTTGGTTAACTTTAACTTTAACAGCTCCACAGTATTGTAACATTTCTTCAGAAGCTAAGGAACAAAATCGTGACAACAATCACAGTTCAGCAGCTGATGAAATCCAATCAGAGCTGCAAACTGTCACTTGAGACTCATTTTAGATGCATTCTAATGTCAAGTGTGAACTCCTCAGCTAAATCCAGACACAAACTGGATACATCTGCGATTGCTTAATTAATATGGTTTGTTAGAATAGCTGCAAACGCTGCAAGGATAAACTGCAGTGTAAAGCCAAACAGCATTTCAAAGCCAGTTCTGGTGCATTTGGTTTGCGTTTAGATTTAATTTAATTTATTTATTTGACAGGAAGTATATACGTGGGCACTGTGACGTTTAAATAAAAGTGTGGACCGGCCACATTCTTGCAAATACAATAATATTTTTTATTTTTTTATTTATTTATTTATTTTTTACATATTATCTGTCTAATATTCTATTGTCAGGATATAGTGCCAGTTTCAGCAAATATGACAAAAAGTTATTTTTGTAGAAGTTGCCAACTTAAGCTTTAAAGATAAAGACAAAAATCCTTAGAGTGCACTTACATTCAACTTTATTCACCAGTACACCAGTACAGCAGTGTCCAAACCAGAATAGAATCCGAAATAAACTTCATAAAACTTTATCCTGCAGGTCCAAACAGCTCTGATGATGTAGAAATATAGTATGACAGTAATAACTGCTCATGTTTATATGTCTGAAGTTGTTTGTGATAAGACAGAATGAGCTGTTTAAAAACGAGGAATAAAATACAAAATTAGAGGATTTTCTTCTCAAGCCTGGAACAAAACTGCAGATGTGAATGCATTCACAGAGACTTCCTTTGCTCTCTAAGACTAATTAGCACTATTGTTGCTGAATGAAAAGGGGAAATGAATTTGATGCATGAAAGAAAAATCACATTTAGGGGATACACAGTTTAGTTGTTTTTCTTGTATAACAAGGGATGCAAACTAAAGTTGAATGTTAATATTGAGAAGCATATCCCCAGAATTTACACAAAACTTTCTATTAGGAATCTGAGTTACTCATCCCTTTTTATACACTGCAAAAAAAGCATTATGTTGTTCTTTAAATGTTTCCAATGGGATGGAGTCTGTAATTCTTCCCCTGTTTTTTCTCTGCCTGCCTAGCACCACTGATGCTAACTCTCGTATATATCCCACCCCAACAGGTGAAATACAAGGAGAAGTTTGATAAGGAGGTGAAAGGAAAGAGACCACAATATGACCTGAAGGAGAGTAAGATTTACAAGACTTTGAAGGATGCCAGCGTGCTGGCTAGTGAGGTAGGTGTTCACACAACCAGCATCATTACACTTCATTCTTTTTAACAACAAAGACAGCCTAATTAATCATTTTCCATTACATGCATTCGACTACAGAAGCCCTGAGAGACAAGCAAGAAAAAATATCTGGTGATCCATTTTTGAAGTCTGCTTTAAATTGTTTTCTCTCCTGTGTTTAAGAATGGGTGAAAAAAAGGTTTTGCCAGGATATAAACTTTCTAAATTACCTTT
This sequence comes from Lutjanus campechanus, assembly GCA_027495735.1. Lineage (NCBI taxonomy): Eukaryota > Metazoa > Chordata > Actinopteri > Lutjaniformes > Lutjanidae > Lutjanus > Lutjanus campechanus. The sequence goes on along the minus strand of JAJHUR010093508.1, from coordinate 17,578 downwards.
TTTTCATCTGTGAAATCAGGTGGGAAAAAAAGTTTAGATTTTTTTTTTTTTTTTTTTTTTTTTGGTCAGGAACATTTTTCACAGTGTTTGTTGTAATACCCAAGGTACATATATATTGTGTGTTAGCAAGTTATGTAACATTGGTGTCATGCTTTTCTTGTGGTTAGAAACCTTTAATTGCCTGTCTGCCCTCGGGTATTATATTTATGATAATTTCAGGCTAAACGCTGTGTTGTAACTGATGGGAAGAGCCCTGAGACACCTTCAGTTGGACACTGGTTTTAAAATCTTTCCAATTGTTTACCCGAGAAAAAACTGACTGCCTCCAATGGGAAAATACAAAGCCTTTTTAAAATCTGGGGACATTTTATTTAATTTCTTGAATGTCAACAACCAAGCTGTTTCCTGAGTTCTTTAAAATGGTGATATTGTAATGTATAAAAATAATGTCATGTTATTCAGCATTTTTTTTTCACCTTGCAAAACTTATTTTCTGTTTCACGGATGAAACAAAAAAAAAATTAAGGAACTTAGAAAGGTTGTCCTGGTAAAAAAAAAAAAAAACGCAGTCTTGACTCATAAACACAGAAAAGAAAACAATTTAGATCAGACTTGGAAAATGGATCACCAGATTTTTTTTCACTTGCCTCTCAGGGTTTCTGTACACTTGGTCTAACCATTTATTGATGGCTTCATTGTTTATTTTTTCTATAGTCTCCTGTATAGTTTTTGTTCAGTTTGTGTTGTCTATTAAAACATTTGTTTATGTAATTAAGTGAAAAAGAAAACTAACATACTGACATAACAAACATAATAAACCCTTTAAGACTAAAACCAATTAAGCCTTTATCGAGTAGCAATAATTGATTGTCAAATCACTCATGAAAGATCAGTAATAATCTAAGGAATTGTTCATATACCAATTTATCAATTACAAAGGTGTCCCACTGTGAGATACGTTCATTTTCTAAATTACAACTGTGTCTGCTAATACCCCTTGCAGGTGAAGTACAAGGGTGACCTGAAGAAGATCCACAAGCCTGTGACTGACATGGCTGAGTCTCTGTCCATGCAGCACAGCCTGAGCACTAGCAAACTGTCCAGCCAAGTAAGAACTCACTAACATTTAACTCTCTCACATTCCCACCCAGGAGGCTGCTGGGAGTCAGCTCAGTTTCAGTGCGCCCTCTGTGGTTCACTGACGTGTGTCTGAACTCAGTGTTTGCATCACATACCACAGTAACATAGATTTAAACACTAAGCTCCATCATCCCAAACATCCATTATTCTGTCACCTCATCTGGTAGTGACCCTTACCCTTTTCACCCTTGACCTTTTGACCTTTGACCTTCCCATACTATCACCCTCTATAACCTCTACTCCTTCAGTCCTACAGTTTGATTTATTTCCTCATGTAGTTTGTACAAAATCAGTCTTTTATTAATGATCACTTAACACAAACCTTTTCCATTTACTCTAGATCATCTTTCTTTAACAACATTTTTTAAAGGAGAAATCTGTAATGTATTTACTGCTGTAAATCATAAAATGACCATGATATGTCATCACAGATTAAGGAAACTTGCTAAGATGAAATACTCGCTTCTCTGACAACAACGTTACAGCCGTGGTTTCATCATTTGAAATTTCTCTTCCAGCCCATAACTAGAGGGCGCATTTTCATAGCCGAGGGCTTTTGTTTTCAGGTTAACAGACTTAGCTTTACATTTACAGACAAAGGAAAATTATAAACAGCTGATCAACTTACAGTGAAGGACTCATTGTCACTTGTTTTTGCTAAATCACACAACACAATGTTGTGCTCGTCTTGCGCTCCTGCAGTTTGACCAAGCTTCCGAAGCTTCAACCATAGACTGTATATTAAATAGGATTAATATTTAATATAAGGTCTATGGGTCCAACTCGCTATTTGGACTGCGGTACTCACAGCTGTTACATATTGCTCCTTTAATTTTCACTCATTGTTTTGTCAGCATGTCATATTTTTTGACATTGCTAAGAGCTGTTTTCACAGTTATGTTGTTGCCATTATCCTACAATTTTTGTTTCTATCCTAAAATATGAGGCTTTTTTGGACTAAAGGATGAAAGTAAACTCCAGACAGACGTTCTTTTCCTCAATTGCTGCACTAAGCTTACTTGACTGGTAATTCCCCTGTAGTACGTCTACAAGAAGAAATTTGAGGAGAGTAAGGGTCACTACCATATGATTCCTGACACACCAGAACAGCTACATCTCAAGGAGGCCTCTGAACTTCAGAGCAACGTAAGTGGTGGAGATCAACACACACTTTACAACTCCACAGCCATTTTCTTGTCATGCATTTAGAGGAGGCTGGTGTTGCATTATTGTGGTAATAATTTAAGTTGGTGACAACAAAACACACCTTTGGATGGTAAATTAGCTTTAAGCTAACTCTGGTACAAAACATCAAATGGTATAATTTCTGTTATTTATTATGTGTAGTTTGCCTCAAAATGCAAAATCTATTGTTTTGATGTGAGTTGCACAGTTTCGGAGATATCTGCCATAGAGATGTCTGCCTTCTCTCCAATATAATGGAACCAAATGGCACTCAGTTTGTGGTGCTCAAAGCACCAAAAAATACCTTCGAGGTAGCATGTCTCATGTCAGTTCAGGTAGCCATGAGTTTCTACTCATACCCATACAATAAGAAACAATTATTACACCATCGAAACATGCCTGTGAACATTAAGTGTGTATTTATTTATGATACATCAGATAGGGCAGTGTAAACTTTTAAAATCTACCTGTATCAGCATTAGCATTAGCACATTACAACAAGTTAACTTTGACAAAAAATTATGCAGTCTTGATGCTTGCTGTGATGGATTACACAATTTCAAAAATATCTTGCAATTTTTCTATTGAATTTTGATAGCACACTGAAATGAATGGAATCCTGTGTATGGATATGGTTGCCCATTTCTGTCAATGTGATGAAAAAAGATCCTTTAAGTCTTTAGAATTACAAACTCTCTCAAAATAATGACACATAATAATGAGGGTTATTATTATTTGGAAAAGGTTTCTCATTATGTTGAAATACTATAAGTCAATGATATAGATCCAATAAGAGATAATTAAGTCATTATTTTAAGTTTCTCATTAAAATTACACACAAACTGTTAAACTGTGTGTTGGAAACAGTTTATGTTATATTTGTGTCGGCTGTTTCAGGTGAAATACAAAGAGAAGTATGAGAGGGAGAAGGGCAAGCCCATGCTGGACTTTGAGACACCCACATATGTGACCGCCAAGGAGGCCCAGCACATGCAGAGCCAGGTAAACACCCTGTCTGTCTCCTCTGTGTTTAAAACTGCTACAAATGCAATACACATTTCCATGACAAGCCTCTATCTCAGTATGAAGACTCTTCAGTGCCTGCTATACATTAACCTGTATTGTAATGCCTCTTGTTATTGTTGTGCTCCAGCTCGTTGGATGTCCAACTATTGTTTATATTAGATTTACAGAATGTTTGGAAAAAATTGTTTACACTGCCTTTAATGCCAGTTTATTAAATCAAGACTGTGTTTCAATGCTCATTAGTTACAGTATCATGTATTATATTGTAATTGTATATGTTAATCCTTCACCATTTTCTAGTCTGAACTATCCATGCTTAAACAAAAAAAAAACTGGTAGAAGGCAGTGTAAAATGTGTTAAATATAAACTTACCCAATGTCTTGTGGATTGTTGCTCCCTAATATTGTCTATATTACAAGTTCAGACTGGTTAATCTTACTTTCATGATGCAGGGATGGCAAAGGTAAAGTATATGTTTAAGCTATAGTCACAATAAACAACTCCTACACTTCACACAGGTGCTAATCTGAAAACATGAATGTCTTAAAGGTCCAGTGTATAAAATTTAGGGTCAATTAGCAGAATATGTTAGAAATGGAATTTAAGTATATTTTCATTAGCAGATGATCGCCTGAATCTACGAATTGCTGTGTTTTCGTTAACTTAGAATGAGCCATTTTTATCTACAGAGGGTGCAGGTGGTTTAGCTCCACTTCTGTCATTACTTTATGCTGTTTGCAAGGTTCATTGTTACACTATAAGTCAGTTCAGTTTATGTGAATTATTCACATTAAAATACCTTCTGCTCCTTGAACTTACATAAAAATTGTCCTGACAAAAAAAAACCTGACAAAATAGCCCCACTTGGCAAATTTATCCTGACAAAACCTTTTTGTCCACCTGTTTCTGAGTCACATAAACACACTAACACATAAACACAGGAAAGAAAACCATTTAGATCATTTACAGTAGACATATAAAATGGTTCACTAGATTTTTTTCGTTCCCACTTGCCTCTCAGGGGTTCCATACAAATGCACTCATACACATTCACAAATACTCACATTTAAAGACTGCAGATACAGAGGTGGGTTTCATTGTAAGGAGACTGGTGCAAACCAGAATGAGGTAACTGCATTTTGAAAGAGCACTGCTTGCATGTGGTTATCTGAGCTCTGTCTGTCCTCCTGTCTTATCTTTGTGGCGAATAGAAAGACTATAAGAAGGACTATGAGGAGTTCATGAGGGGCAAGAACCTCTCAGGCTTGGAGGTCACCCCTGCCATGATACATGTCAGACACGCCACCAAAATAGCCAGTGAGGTAACTGAAGGATAATTTATTCCTGACGACCCTCCCTATTTACCTCACCCACGCTTTATAATCATACTAAGACTACATCACAACCACGGTCCCTCTGTTTTATTCTTTCACCTTTTTTTTTTCAATCTCTTGAGTGTTTCCTTCTTTCTTGACTTCTTGTAGGTCAACCCATGCAATTAAATTTTAGTTTGTTTGCATGCTTCACTACACAGCCATAAACTAATAATAAGTATTCATCCATCTCTCTGTCCTTTGTATGACTTGTAGTAGAGTAATTAGTATTGTTTGTATTTATATCTGTATCCACTTACATCTTAGACTCCTCTCATCCCATCATTAGGAGATGACCAACAGCTTTGTGCTGAATAATATGCATGCATGCATGCATGCAAACATTTGAAAGATGCAGTAATGTTTTTAAGGCGAACTGCTGACATGAATTGTTTTGTTGCTGTTTTTGTTTCCAAGCTTTATCTGATAAAAATGTGGTTCTTCTTGTCTTTTATCAGGATTCTTGCCAAAGTCACCAATGTCTCCACTCTCTCTGTGAAAATGTGACCGATTGTAACAATCTTAACACTTTTATTGTACAAGAACACACGTGTGCTTTTGCATTCCCACTTTAGTGAGAAATCTTAATTTTTGACATAGTTTGCCTTTCATTCCCACTGTCCTCTCCAACTAGCGCAGGTTGGTTAGCGCAGCTAAGTTTGGAAATACAGTTTATCTTTATGGATTATAATGATGCCGAATTGACAAGAGGACTGTCGATATATGACGCCTTTTATCTTGTGTTTTAGAGTTCTTTTTTCTGGACATGGAAGGAATTGTTAATATGTCATATTTCTTAAAGGGGGTTTGGCATAATATTTTTTTTAACATATTTTTCTTTAATATTTTGTCACCATTGCAAAAAAAAATCCTGCCATACCCCCCCTAGCCTGGCAGCAATCATGCACCCCCACTTTCATTATAATTAGGCGCCCATGGATATGATGGTATCACCCCAACTCTGAATCTGTTTAAGTCTCTTTTTCTCTTTGGCGGGAGGCTTGGTGACTTTGAGCTCAAAGGGCAAAGCAACAGTGCTTGCCCATTGTACCATACTGTACTGTCTGTGTGTCTGTATGCCTTGGCCTGGCCTGCCTGTGTGCACTTCTCTGCAGTCTCTCTGTTCTTCTTCCGTCCTGTAGAAAGAGTACAGGAAGGATCTAGAAGAGGGAGTGAAGGGTAAAGGGCTTACTTTACTGGAGGAAACTCCGGAGCTTTTGAGAGCAAGGAATGCCACACATATCCTGTGTGAGGTACGGCTGACGGAGAGGTGATGGAAATCGCATCACCCTCTCAACCGAGTGCCTTCCCACAATCCCGCTCTTGGTGCATCATCTGCTGGATCCTGTCCCCTTAACAAAGCTTCACCATCATCACTAAAAGAGCGATTGCTGAGTTTGACTCCCACTCCAGTCCCCGCTTTGTGACATCACTAATTTTCAAGCACTGTCCTCTCTCTGATGTCTATAAAATGTTCTGACCTTGACCTCCACCCTACTGGATTTTCTCACAATTGTTTCTTATAATACTGCAAATGTTCCAAAAATCAACCTCAAGCATACACAAAGCAAATTATATTTTATTGGTTGATGAAACATGTAATGTCACGCTCTTTAAGCATGTTATGCTTTAAGAGTGACTCCATCTGCGTTCTTTTCCGGGTTTTTCAAATGGAAACCACTCAGCCATTCGCAGTAAACAATGAAGTAGGTTGGAGCACTGATGCCATCTCCTCCCCTCCTTCAATCTAAGGGATTTATATGTAGCAATGTCATCATGAAGAAATCTAGTTCATTTTTTTGGTGAAGATATGCTTTGGGAGGCTTTTGAGGTTGATATTTGGAGTGCACGATAGATGTAGCACTGTAAAGCAGTTGAGATTTTTTTGATAAATGAACTTATATAATAATTTAAAAAAAAGATGTGATGAATATGACTAATTATCCTTTAACACACAGTGTTTAACTACAGCTGTTTCTTTTCAGTTTTGAGTGGAGCTTCACACCCAATATGTTGTCCCATTATCATATTTCTTCTTAAAACTTAAATTCTTCTAACCTTCTTTATTTACCATTCCCCCAGGCGTTTTGGTTTTGCAGCCCTCCCCTGAATTGAATGTGTATGAAACATGTCATAGTAATATGCCAGTCATGTCTATTTAGTTATTTTATGTGTCACTTTATCACCTGTAAAATCTACAGAGAGAGTACAAGAAGTCACTGGAGCAGGAGATCAAGGGCAAAGGAATGTTGGCTTTGGCTACAGACACCCCCGACTTCATGAGGGCCAGGAACGCTACTGACATCCTCAGTCAGGTCTGTAGACATGTTGTGTTTTCATATTGTTTGCTCTGGCTGTAGTTCTGGTATATATATATATATATTTTTATCTGTGCTTTTGGTGGCAGTTAAAGTAAAGTCAAAACCTGTGTTGACTGATAGTTTTCTGCTCCTTAGACTAAGTACAAGCAGACCGCTGAGATGGACAGGGCCAGCTACACCACTGTCATCGACACCCCTGACATCATCCACGCTCAGCAGATGAGGAACATTGTCAGCCAGGTAGAGTACTGAAATGAACCAATACCTCTGTCCAGGCTGCTTACTTATATTATAGTATTAGGGCCAGAGATAAGGGGAAAAAACGAGAGAAGGATTTTTTTGTTTTTTTTTAAATTTTGCATTTGAGAATGAAGTCGACACAGTATTTTGGTTTTGTTCTCAAGATATGGACTTGATTCTCAAAATGCAAATTAAAAAAAAATCTTCCTTCTGATTTATTTTTTCTTATGCCTGGCACTACCACTGAAGGTTTGCCTTTTTCCTCAACATTTTAAATTTATTCTTGAAATGCAAAATAAAATTTAAAAAAAACATTCTACCTCCTTTAACTTTTTGCTGGCCCTAATACTCTTATGTACTTTACATTTCGATGAGAATTAAGTTTACATATTGACAATAAAATTGAATGTTCTGTCTTAGAGCAGACATAAGAAAAACTAAATCAAAAGAAGAAGATTTATTTATTTATTCATTTTTTGCATTTTGAGAATCAAGTCAGAATATTGACAATGAAGTTGAAATCTCAAGAATAAAGTGGAAATACCATGTTATTTCAATTTTAGTCTCAACATATTGACTTGATTCTCAAAATGCAAATAAAAAAATCCTCCTCTGATTTCTTATTTCTTATAACTGACACTTATACTGAAAGTTCAATTTTATTCTTGACATCTCAACTTTATTCTCAAAATGCAAAATTTAAAAAAATATCTTCCTCCTCTCATTTTTCCCCCTTTATTCCTGGCCCTAATAATCTTCCGTTCTTGCTTGTGCATCTGGAGACATCTCAATCAATGAACTGAGTGTTGAAATGCTGTATAAAGCTCCATTAAATCTATTTCAGTTAAAATTCTTGCTGTTTGTGCGTTTGTCCAACAGAAAAAGTACAAAGAGGAGGCTGAGAAGACCATGTCCCACTATGTACCAGTCCTGGACACTCCAGAGATGCAGAGAGTCCGTGAGAACCAGAGGAACTTCAGCACTGTAAGTAAAACATGGAAATGATGAGCTGGCTGGCTCTGCCTGTGTCTTTGAGCACTGTAGGACCTACAGTATGAAGTCAGAGGTTCTTCCTGTGTCTGGTGGCTCTGTGTATGTCTCCATGTCTGCTGTAAAGTATTATCTTTAATACTTTATACTTCAGTACTGTTAGTGGAGTGATATTTGTATGGTGTTCTCTAATTTAATCCAATCCAGTTGTGAATGAAATGTTCAGTGTCAGTTTTTGTATTCAAAGCAGTAAAGTATATTTTATTCAGGCATGTAAGAGAAAGGAGCTCTCAAGCTAATTCTGAGCGGACACTAAGATAGTTTCTCTTATGGCTGTCTGTTTTCCTCTTTTTTCTTCTACCTCTTCGTCATTGTGAAACATTTTAACTGCACTTTTGTTTTTCTCCCTGTAGCATCAATACCAGATCGATCTTAAAAACATAAAGGGCAAAGTGTCTACTGTAAAGGACACTCCTGAAATGCTTCGTGTTAAAGAGAATACAAAGAATTTCAGCTTGGTATCTACTCCATAATATATATATATTTTTAACATTTAACATTTTTTCACATTTTTTCTTTTTTTTTAACTTTCTTTCCTCATCTTTAACAAACCCTGACATGCAGCCCTTATTTCTTTGGACCAAAACCAGATTATTTTAACCTTGTAAAATATGCAGCAATTTAATTCACGCAACTAACCCTTGACACTTTGTTGTATAGTGTAACATTTATACTTGTTAGTGCAGAGCTTGTGTGTTGTTAGATACTTTGTTAATGTTGTGGAAATGTCCAGACAAAATGTGTCCCTTTAGGAGTTTTGTTTACATGTTTGTTTCATTCAATGTTTTTGTTGATGTGTACCAAATTTTGCTCACAAGGTGCTAAATCAAGTATAGTAAATCATGCAGCTAGTCCTCTTTATCTCCCACTGGTAACCACTGGTCGCTGCTTTTATTCCTCACCCACGTAAAGATTCAGTACAAAGAGGATTTGGGAGCGGGAACAGCTTTGCCTGAGACCCCTGAGATGGAGAGAGTTAAACGCAACCAGCAGAACATTAGCACGGTACTCTACAGAGTAACCCTGCCCTCTTTCATCTCTTCCTCAACCAGTCTCCCCTCCATATTCCCTCCTTATCTAGTTTAGAATATAACCAGACCTATGTTCACATGTAATCTCTTCAAATGACCATCTTTACTGTCATTACATCTAAACCCTGAAGTAATAAACTAAATGAAGGATCATCCATTTTGATAGCAAAACTTTCACAACCTTAGGTAATGCCATCATACTCAACTACCACTGAAGTATGTGAAAACTGGTATAGATAACGTGTTATTGTCATATGTTTCAAAGTGTATGTTATGTTATGAATGGATGGACATGTCTGTGTCTGCAGTACACACTGTGCTTGTGTTTGTCTCTGTCTTACTTTGTACCTGTGTAACTTATGCAATGGGCAGATACAGTACAAGGAGTCTCTGGGTCAAGGCACATCCATACCAGATCTCCCTGAAGTGAAGCGGGTCCGAGATACCCAGAAGAATATCAGCTCGGTAGAGGAAAAAGACTGCAGTGATCCTTTTTTTTATCCCCTTATCATCATCCCAACATGCCCTTTTACCTCTCCTACTTGTCTAAAAGTCTAGAAAACTTTATTTCCCACATTATTAGCTCTGGTTTTCCCTCCTCCATCCTAACTAAGTTTCATAAATCACTCCTTTTTACCAGCCCTGGTATTACTTGATTTTGAATTCACATTTCTACAAAAACATCATTTCCTCAATTTTTTCCTAAATTTGTCTGCATTCCCCTGGATTTTTTATTTTAATTTCTTATTTTTGACATTTTCTTCTGTCTAAGAACTAATCTGCCATTGAGTGTTTTACCACCGTATTTGACTTTTTTTTTGTGCTATTTCATTTAAAGCTTCAATACAAAGAAGGAGTGGGACAAGGCACATCAGTATCAGAGACCCCAGAGATGGAGAGAGTTAAACGCAATCAGCAAAATATTAGCACGGTACTCCACAGAGTGACCCTGCCCTCCTTCATCTCCTCCTCAATCGGTCCTCCCTCCATAGTCCCTCCTTATCTAGAGTAGAATTTAACCATACCTGTCCTGACATGTAATTGCTTAAATTGTCATTTTCAATCCAACTTTTTCCAGATTTTTATTGTTATTAATTATTTGATTTTATGGAGCCCCCAAAAGCCCCAGATGTTTTTTGTTGTTGTTAATTTGTGGAAATTTGTGGTCCATAAAGAGTGGTTGGAGGATCCACATACTTTTGGCAATATACTGTAGTGGTTCTTGTTTCCACCATAAAATTAATAGTTAACACAAGTTCATATCTTCATCATCTATTGGAACTTTGAGGGCTCTGTAGGATTTCTCTTTATCATGGTAATTCATTACATCTCAACCCTGAAATAATAACCTAAGGTTGGGTTGCACCAACAAGGATTAATTTTAAACCTAATTAAATTATGGTTTAACTTCAAATTATGTTGCACTAAACTTTTAAACTATCTTAAAATTTCAAAAAAAGATTAAATTTATACCTCTTTTAAAACTTAAGTTTATTTTTTAACTCTAATCGAGACTAAATTTAATTCTGTAGCACCAAAACTTTAACCTCCAATTTAAAACGTGATCCAGTAGTAACTTTAAACTTACACTGTGATGTTTAAAATGGCTGCCTTTTTGACATGGATTGAGCAAAACAATCAAGTTCCTCGAAGAAAGTTAAGGGACAGACTCAACCCAAGTTAGTTTCATGATGCATCCCTTCTTTCTTTCACTCCACTTTATCCATAAACGTAGTCTCCCAGTTGCTGCCAGGTTGTCTCTTTATTCCCAACTATGCTGTTGTCCATTTTTTAATCTTATTGTTATTATTTGGCCATATTGCTCCATTAATTCGGCCAACAGGTTTTTCTCAAAGGAGGAGAAATCGAAGCTTCTCTCACAAGCCATGATTAGTAGGCTAACTAAAGTTTTAGTTAGCTAGCAAACAATGTAATATTTTGCTTATGTCTTAGCTAGCTAGTAAACAGTTTAATGTTTTGATAACTCTTTAGGTACCTATAAACATAGATGTAATAAATGATATGTCATTGCCACTCAGCCGTGCTTCCAATTTTGCACATTGGTCACTTGTAGTATTGCCACAAAAAATCCACCTGCAGCCCAAAAAGCATTTTCCACTTAAGCCACGATTATAAAAGTGATGTCTGTAAAACTGTCGACAGGATACCTCGAACTGCAAACAAGGTCAGTTAAGTCACGTCATCACAATGTAAAGTCTATAGGCTGAGTGGAAACTTTTGGGTTGGGCCAGCAGTAGAAACACTACTGTGAATATTCTTTATTTAGTTTAATATGCTTAAGCAAGACTCTCCATTTACTGATCTTTGGTGGTGGTACAACCCAGTCTAAATGAAGCATCATTCATATTAAAGCAGAACGTGTATATTTCCCCTTACTTATTGCCAACACACCCAACTACCACTGTAATATGTGAAGATGTGTATATGTAACAACTTGTTGTTGTCATTTGTTTCAAAGTGTATGTTGTTGTTATGAATGGATGAACATGTCTGTGACTACAGTACTTGTGTTGTACTTTTGTCTCTGTCTTACTTTGTACCTTTGTAACTTATGCAATGGGCAGATACAGTACAAGGAGTCTGTGGGTCAAGGCACAGCCATACCAGATCTCCCTGAAGTGAAGCGGGTCCGAGATACCCAGAAGAATATCAGCTCGGTAGAGGAAAAAGACTGCAGTGATCCTTTTCTTATCACCTTATCATCATTTCCCATCACAACCTCTGATCCCTCCTTTTTTGTCTAAAGTCTAGAAGACTTTACCTAGAAGACTTTTCCCTCCTCCATCCTAACTAAGTCTCATAAATCACTCCTTGTTAGGTTATTGACTTGATTTTGAATCCACATTTCCACAAAAAAAACATAATTTCCTCCATCCCCCCCCTAAATTTGTCTGCATTTCCCTGGATTTTTTATTTTGATTTCTAATTTTGGCATTTTCTTCCCTCCTAATTAAAAAAAACCCCTGCCTTTTAGTGTGTTACCACCATATTTGACTTTTCTGTGCTATTTTATTCAAAGCTTCAATACAAAGAAGGAGTGGGACAAGGCACATCAGTATCAGAGACCCCAGAGATGGAGAGAGTTAAACGCAATCAGCAAAATATTAGCACGGTACTCCACTGAGTGACCCTGTAACCTCCCGTGCTTTACATTCATTTGCCTCCACCTTACTCTTCATCTGCCTCTCAAACACACTGTCATAACAACTCTCCTGAGCCTTCATCACTCGTTTAGATGGTAGAACTGCTTATAACGCCAATTAGCCTTGTGGGGTCAGCTTAACTCCACTTTATCTCTAACATAACGTGCTTCTTCATTTCTCAGGAAAAAAGCGTGTGTTTAATTCCATGTTTCATGTCTGCTGTGAGTTTTGGTGCCGTGTTGTGTCTCTGTTTTACAGCAATTGCCTCTAACTGACTTGCTCTTTACTTTCTTTGTACCAAACCCAAACTGTCTGTTGGGTAGATAAAATACAAGGACTCTCTTGGTCGTGCCACAGCTATACCGGACCTCCCTGAGGTGAAGCGGGTCAAACAAACCCAGAAGCACATCAGCTCGGTAGTGGAACAAAACCGAACCACGTGTGCTCCTAACTGTTGAGAGTGGACAGTAGTAGCCCATCAATAATGCCCATCATAAGCCTGTTTGCTTCTTCCCCTCCCCCATCATCATCTCACACTCTCATCACCTCCTGCTCATCTCATCCACCCTCATCCAAGGCACAGACTGCAGTTTCCTGAGCTCCAGCCCTGCCACCATCACCACTCTGACCCTAACGTAGCCCTAGTTATCAGCCACGCATTTCTTCTTTTCCCTTTTCTCCTCCTCTTAATTCTTCAAATCATCTTTAATCTCCAACCATCAAACCCTCAAGCTGAGTGAAACTCCCTTTTTTGGCCCCTCCTCTCCCTTATACAGTAGTCTAACCTGCAGCCCAGCTTTTTTTCACATAAAGCCGCTTTGTGCTGCTAAGTTGATTTCCACTTCACAGCAAATGACAAGCTAAATCTCCAGCTGAAGCGTGAGGAGTGTGTGTTTGTTTCTTCAACAGAGATCCTGGCTGTTTGACAGCTGCTACCAGGATGAGTCACTCTATAGGACCAATTTCTCAGACACGGCTCAACAGAAGTGTGGACTCGAGTCACGTGACTTGGATTCAAGTCAAATGAGTCACAAATTTGATGACTTTAGACTCGACTTGACAAAATCAAAGAAGACTTGCAACTCGAATTGGACTTTCACACCAATGACTTGTGACTTCACTTTGACTTTGATTTGAAAATACTTGATACCTTCCCCTAAGCCCTTAAAAAGTATGTTATTTAAAGTGTGTGTGTACAAATCACTTCATTTCCAATCAAATAATGTTATGCTATTCAATCTCAGCAAGTCAACTCTTAATTCTTGAGCTACAACAGTTAATCAATTAGTCACTAACCATTAAATTAACCACCAACTACATGGTAATCAATTAATCAGTTTGAGTAATTTGTTTTTTTGATAAGTTATTTTTTGGCCATTTTTTGCCTTTATTGATAGGATAGCTGGAGAACAGAGCAAAGGGCCGCAGGCTGAAGTTGAACTTACAGTCCATTTATCTTATAATAAAAATCAAAAATTTTCTGCTCTCAATGTTGTGGTAGTAGAAGTTGTACTAAGAACCACAAGTTGTGACTCTGTCTTCACTTGAGACTTGAGTGCAAAGACTGGAGACTTACTTATGACTTGCAAAACAATGACTTGGTCCCACCTCTGCTTCTTAAATATATTCCAAAAGCAACAGATGATTAAACTTTGAAATTTCCTGAAAACTGGTTTGTCTGTATCCTAAGAGTTTCAGGTCAATCCACGTCTATGAAAGCAGTCCTATAGGGGTGTGTGCTCTGTGTTCGGCTCAGAGTGTCTGATTTGCCCCTTGGGGGCACTGTGCTTCTGTCCTGTAGGTGTTGTATAAAGACAGTTCCGCCAAGGGAACTCCTGTGGTGTTCACTCCAGAGATGGAGCGGGTCAAAAGGAACCAAGAAAACATTAGCTCGGTACCTCCAGAACCACTGCAAGAACATATTCTACTGAAGAAATGTTCTACGTCTCCCCCACGTTAACCCTCTTCTAACCTAGTTGTCTCCTGGCTCTATAGTTAATTACATTAATTCTCCCCACTGCGCTCTCTTTTTGTTTAATCCCACCAGCTGTGGTGTGTCTGTGCACATCATCACTGCTAACCTCTCCACTTGTTCAAACTACTCCACTTCATCTTGTTCCCCTGTCGTCCTCCAACTGAAGATTGGGACGTAATCTTGTTTGATTTAATACGTCAACGTCTTAATAAATATCTCCCTGCTAATTCATTTGTCTGAAATCCCAGTAATGCCCCAGCTCTTTCTGTGTGTCTTTAGTTTTTTTGCCACACCCCTTGTGCTACGGATGCTAACAGCTGCTGTATGATGGCTTCATGTTTGAGACATTTCAGACACTCACTGTGTGTCCTCTGTTCTGTGTCTGTCCTGACCCCACTTTCCACCAGGTGCTGTACTCTGACAGTTTCCGTAAGCAGGTCCAGGGCAAGGCCGCCTTCGTCCTGGACACACCTGAGATGAGACGCGTCAGGGAGACCCAGCGCATCATTTCTGGAGTAAGATTTTGTGGCTGTTTATTTAGGTTTTTCCCCTTAAGTTTAATTTCTACTCCAGGTGGTTTACTTATCTGCTGCTTCTCTGGTTTTAGGATAATGCTGGTGTTATTCTATATGTTTCTTTTTAACAAACCCCATGAAAAAAACAAAACAAATCTAACAATCTGGTAGTCTGTCTCTCAACAGTTTATGTCCCCACGCTGTCAGTAAATCTCAGCCTGAAGCCCATTTTCACCTATGGAACATATTTTACGGCAGCCGGATGGTGTATGTGGGACTTAGTTGGTGTGGCACAGTGCAGCTTTGTTGCACAGAGGAATAACATGAATTGGGCTTTGACTACTTAGACAATACTTGTTCGTAGGATCAATTCATCTTTTAATAGAATATGTTGACAATAAGAAAAATATAGAATATCACCAGAGTGTACTGCATCCTTTAATATCCCAGAAAACCACAATGAAGGGGGTCGTTTACATAAATAAATGTATATTTTATACATTACTTACATACAGCCAAGGATCATTAGTTTCATATAAACAGAGGTATATATATTTCTAGTTTAGCCCTTCCATAGGTTAACTGTGGTGACTTTCTAGGTGAGATACCACGAGGACTTTGAGAAGAACAAGGGCAGCTTCACTCCCACCACCTCTGACCTGGTGACAGAACGTGTGAAGAAGAACACCCAGGACTTCAGCGACATCAGCTACCGTGGCATCCAGAGACGTGTGGTGGAGATGGAGAGGAGACGTGCCATCGAGCATGACCAGGAGACCATCACTGGTACAGTTACAGTGCACACAGTCATCAGTGTCATGTCTGGAGGCTGTTGGTGTCTCAAATAAAGATATGGACATGAAAGTTCAACTACAGAAATGGTAAAAAAAAAAATAATAAAAAAAGAAAAGTACAAAAAAAGCACAAGTCTCCCAAAAGGCATTGTATTACGATGGATGCAGGCAAAACATTAGTTAATTTTTTTGCCTTTGGGAATCCCGGAAACCTTCAAAATGTCTGTAACAGTTGTTAAAGACCCCTCTGGTTTTTCAAAGATAATCAAAGCGTCAAAGATTTATCTATCGGCCTCTTGGCTCTGTAACTCAAATACAGCAGTAATACATGAGTGGTGCAAACTGAGGCAAATTTTAAACACAAACTGAGACACATTTTGTGCCACAGACAGAGACTGGTTGTTCTGAGTTATGAACTGATTGACTGATCCTGGATTTGACTCTGTGTCCTCAGATCTGCGTGTGTGGCGCACAAACCCCGGCTCTGTGTTTGACTATGATCCCGCTGAGGACAACATCCAGTCCAGGAGTCTGCACATGATGTCAGGTGAGAGTCTAAAGAAGTAGATATTATTTTAGTTCCTAAAGGATTACAAGATATTACATCATGTGTGCAAAGCTGAAATTTTATCTTGAGGAGGGAGAACGTGCTCAGAGTGCTTCCTCTGCCCATCACACACTGACACTTGAAATTAAATCAAATAAATTAATATGACCTTCAGTTTTTGACTTAGCTGGTCATAGGCCAAAATATTGGTAAAATTTCAGCCACTTTTGTAGCATTTATGAGCAATATGTAAAACCATGATAATTGTCATGTAACACACATAATGTAGTGACAAGCAAAGTAAAGGGATGGTTTGGATTATTTGATGTGGGATTGTATGAGGCACTTACAGACCTACGATATTCCAATCACAGAAGCTGCAATTTACCTATAAATGTTTTTCTCCAGATGTAAGAAAACGTGATCATTCCCACTAATCATGAATCATATTGCAATCATGATATCTGTCAAAAGATAATCATAATTTGGTATTTTTGCCATATCATGAAGCCCTGGCCCTATTATCCATATGTTAAATGGATACAATGTGATCACTGGGTTGTATTTTACACAAAATCTTAATGTACCATTTCTATCTGACAGTGCAAGCTCAGCGTCGCAGCAAGGAGCACTCCCGCTCCACCAGCGCCCTGAGCGGCCTGGCTGACGAGAAGTCTGAGGTGTCCCAGGACGCTGACCACCATATGTCCCTCTACAGCAATGGCTTCATGACCTCCTCTATCGGTAATGATCCAGAGTCACCACAGCAAACAAATACAGTATATTGTCTCATGTGTTGCCTTGGCATGTCAGTATATTTTACCAAACACTACAGACTGACTGTGTGGGGTTTTCAGTGCACTTCTATGAGTGATGAGACTGTGTCTCATCTGTGGTTTCCTCTGTTTTTTTTTACCATCTTCAGGTTACCAACATGCTAAGACTGTGGAGGTGCAGCAGAGGTCCTCATCAGTGGCCACTCAGCAGACCACCGTCTCCTCTGTCCCCTCACAGCCCTCCACCACCGGGGTTAGTAAAAACACACTCAATTCACACACTGCACAAGCCAGCATGGGAAGCTGAATAAATAGCAAAACAGCCCCTGAAAATCTTGCTTTTACTGACCTCCTGTGGTTCAACCTGTCACCTCACTGCTGTGATGCACAGGTGTACTCTAGGACCCTGTGACATCACAAACTAAAAGGTCTATTTAACA
>JAJHUR010093507.1:21588-46711 GCA_027495735.1 Lutjanus campechanus | reverse complement strand
TTTCTCTGTGCCCCCTCCTACCCAGACTCAAGGAAGCTCAGGCAGGCTGCAGGAACATTGCAGGAGCACAAGACGAGTGCAATATTATAATTTGACAACAACAAATAACGACAAGTCAAGACATTGTCAGTCAATGTAAAGTTAAGCCTGTTACCCTAAAAACGAAACCCCACTGCTCTGAAATAAACACACTCTGGAGTTTGACTTCGGCGACCGCCCGCCTTCCGCCTGCCAGACTCCATTAACATTTTTGCTCAATTTAACCGTGACAAACATCCACAGCTTCTAAAAGACGATTAATGATTTCTTACAACTCGTAAACAGACACTTCATCATTCGGCAAACATTCTGCATCAATTTGAACTCTAATTAAAGTGAAATGGGCAAACATAAACACTCAATCTGGCCCAGAATGGAAATTTCAAAGGAGGACACTCAGAGAAGAAGAAGAAGAGGTTTAATCTCTGATGACATATCGTGGTCATTTCATGATTTATTTGAGTAAATATATTACAGATTTCTCTTTTAAGTTAAAATAAATAGTTTATTATTTTTTTTACAGTGCACTAAAAGGAAAAAAAAAAAGAAACTAGGTATTGTGTTACAAAGTCATCTTTGATTTTAACAGAGATGAAATGAAATAAAGCTTCAGAACCACGATCAAATTGAGTCGACTGATCTGGATACTGAAACCAAGAAATTTCAAGTGAGCTCGAGCCAGAGACAGTTGGGAATCCCGCCCTGCTTCCCACACCCAACTGGCCAGCCAGTGGAGAGCTCCATGTGAGCCGGCCAAGCTGCCAGTATGTCCCTGAGCAACCAGGGGATCCATTGTTGTTCAGGGTCAGGTTACAGCCTCACCACGGGGCCCCACCCTGCTCTCTTGGCAGTCCACTGCTGTTTTGAACAAAGTTGCCTCCTAATGCCAGGTTCCTTGACATGGATATCAAGAGAATCCTTTCGGGGAGAAGGGGAGAGGAATGCCCAGGGAGGAGGAGGAGGAGGAGGAGGAGGAGCAAGGAAAAAAAAGCCTCCTACACAACCACCATCTGCCTTTGAGTTGGCTGTGTCTTTTTAGCCAGTCAGTCCCCGCGCCACACCAAGTTAATGGGTGAGATTGTGTAACTGCTTTCATCTAGTCAGCTGGGGCTCTAACAGGCAGCGACTGAGCTGCTCAGATCCTCCTCTGAGCCGAGCTTCAAGGGCAGCCATTTTAGGAGCTGACTATGTGCGCTTAGGTGTTCAGCCAGCACACAACATGGACCCACAGATCTGATCCTCTTCCTCAAAGGCAGGCAGCCTGACACTGGAGAGCTGCTGACAGAAATCTATCTGCCAGATGTACAGCGCCGTACCCAAGCCCTCTGCCCACACAGCTCAGCAGAAAACATCTCACACTCTTGCTAGGCTGACTCTGCCTCGTCCTTTCATTTCTCAGGGACATTATCTCTCACATCAAGAGATTTTCAGAGAAACGCGACAGCACAATCCCCGGTTCCACAGAAAGACAGAATAGGTCAGCGCGAGCGGCATGCAGCAGCAACACTTTGTGGAGAAGCTGCCAACTACGTTTCCACAAGGGGGGTCTAAAAATGTGAGGCATGTCTGAACTTCTTTATCTCAGAGCTCCGCAAAACCTACAGGAGGAGAGGGCAGGGAGGAGCAGGAGAGGGCAGAAAGGAGCAGGAGAGGGCAGGGAGGAGCAGGAGAGGGCAGAAAGGAGCAGGAGAGGGCAGGGAGGAGCAGGAGAGGGCAGAAAGGAGCAGAGAGGAGGAGCGAGGAGGAGAAAGGAGTAGGTGAGGAGGAGAGAGCAGGGCCCTGGAGGGTAAGGGGACACTCTTAGAAATAAGGGTGCTCCCTGAAGTGCTGAGGTTCTACCCAGAACCATTTGCTTCTGGTGAAGCCTTTTCTGAAGAAAGGGTTTGTCAAGGGTTCTTTGTGAGACTAAGGGTTCCATTAAGAACCCTTTTCATCCAAAGAACCCTTTTTTGGAAGAGTTCTTCCAAGATTGTTGAAATCCTTGAACAACCTCCTAGCTGGGTCCCAGATAAAACCCTTGGAATATAAAAAGGTTCTTTGTAGAACCTCCCAAGTGTGCTCTACATAAAATCCTTGGAATATAAAAAGGTTCTTGGAAGGGCCCCGTGAGTGGGTTCCATAAAACTCTTGAAAAATAAAAAGGTTCTCTGTAGAACCCCCTGGGTGGGTTCTAGATAAAAGCCTTGGAGTATATAATGTTCTCAGTAGAACCCCCTTGGTAGGGTCAGGTAGGTGGGATCTAGATTAACCCTTGAAATATAAAACAGTCCTCAGTAGAACCTCCCAACTGTGCTCTACATAACAACCCTTGGAATATAAAAAGTTTCTTGGAAGAGCCCCCTGAGTGGGTTCTATAAAAGATGGTTCTCTGTAGAACCCTCTTAATGTGTTCAAGATAAAACCGTTGGAATATAAAAAGGATCTCTGTAGAACCCCCTGGGTAGGTTCAAGATAAAACTTTTGGAATATAAAAAGGTTCTTGGTAGAACCCTCTCAGTGTGTTCTAGATAAAAGCCTTTGAATATATAATGGTTCTCAGTAGAACTCCCTTGGTGGGTTCAGGTGGGCGGGTTCTAGATTAACCCTTGGAATATAAAAAGGTCCTTGGTAGAACCTCCTGAGCGGGTTCTATAAAACTCTTGAAAAATAAAAAGGTTCTCTGTTTCTCAGTAGAACCTCCTTGGTGTATTCTTATTGGAACCATTGCACCATAGAAGGGTTCTCTATAGAACCCCCTTCATGGGTTCAGATGGGTGGGTTCTAAATTAACCGTTGAAATATATAAAGGTCCTCGGTAGAACACCCTTGATGGGTTCTAAATAAAACACCTGGAATATAAAAAGTTTCTCATTCTTGTTGGCACATGGTGGATGGTGGAAAGGTTCTGGCTAGAACTCCCAGTGAGAGTTCTGAGTGGAACCATTACAACCATAGAAGGGTTCGCTGTAGAACCTCTCATAGGGGGTTCTGGGTGAAACATTTCACAGATGATTCTAGGTTTTTAAGTAGAACTTTCCGAAATAACTTTCAGAACAACAACAACAAAAAAGAGTTATCCTATGGGGACAGGCTGAAGAACCCTGTAAGGTTCTACCGAGCACCTTTGTTCCTCAGAGTGTGTGAGGAGCAGGGAGGCAGCGAGGGAGCATGACGGAGCCACCTGGAAGACCTTCAGTGGGAAGCAGCAGAGGACAAAGCCATCAGACTGGGCTCCCCAGATTCCAAAGTCTACTGACATTTGTTAATCACCAACCGGTCTCTCTGCATCGGCGAGCTCTGCCAGCAGTCACACCCTCTACTCAAACTGGCTGACAGCAGCTGCTCTGTCTGAAAGAGGGCCTTTGAATAAGCCAGCATTAAGCTGATTAGGAGTACAGAGGTTTTGTCCTTAACTGTTGGTTAGTGCTACCATCTCATGCCGGCAGCCAGAGAGAAATCCACTCGTGTGTTGTTATATTATTATATGGCGACAGATAATTCATCTGGCAAACAAGACAGGACGTGCGTCTTGTCAACCTGCACCCCCCCCCCCCCGAATAATTAATGACCCATTGATTGAAAACGACAGCCTGCGTTTTAAAGGAAAAATACAGTGGCAATAACAGCAGGTAACCAGAGCCGTGGAAATTGATTTCTTTTTTTTTTTGTTTTGTTGCAAAGATGAGATGACAACATCAGAGAGAAATCAATACATTTTTTAGTTTCAAGAAGGTTATTAAAAAAAAGAAGAAGAAGAGTATGAGACTTCAAATTCCGATCTCTTTAGCCCACGGTCTCCTCCAGGTTTTTTCTCAGAAGAGAGAACAAAAGGCAGCAGCAGAAAGATCTCATTGTGTCTGCAGGAGAGCAGAAAAACGTTGCGTCACAGGGCCGGCGAGAATTTGGCCTCTTGCACAAACAGGAGATAGAGAGCTGGAGATCAAGATGGCTACTCCCATCCTCTGATGTCATCAGCCCCGGAGAACTCAACACACCGGATCTGATAGTCTTGATAGCTCAACGGCTGCTCAAAACACAAATAACACAGTGCATATTACAAGACACCATGAATATGCCCAAAGCAGGATGCTGGTTGCAAAATGTTTGTTTATGCAGGTGTTCATATGTCCACATGCTCCACATGGGACAAAGCTACATGACACCAAATCAGCTTTAACGCATACACAACATTAAATTCCAACAAAGTAATTTGATTGGACAAGATGCTCTGTAAGTGCTGATATAGAGTATAACAGCACCGGGACTTTGCAGGTGTTCTAATAATTGTAATAAACGTTATGATGACTAAAAGGTTGAGACAGAATGAAACAGAGGTGTCTTGTGTAGTAATGATTCTACAGAAGAACAGCAGTTTTAGCAGCTTTTGACTTATTAATCAGGGAAAATACCCGCGCGTACACGCATACGTGTTAAGATGGTTAAGATATTTCCATAAAAAGATAAACGGCTAATACAGATCGATTAAAAGATCGCTTCTTGAACTGTTTTCAATCAGCAGATGGATTTATTAGTAGTTCAGGTTTTGAAATCATGCTAAAATGTCTTCTGTCATAAAATCTCTCTGGTTCGAGCAGCACCAGAATCTGTTTGGACGTGAACTGAATTGATCTCGGTCTGGTTGTTTGTGCCGCACCACAGTGAGTCACAAAAATATGAACTTCAACATTTTGTATGTTAAAAATATTGAGCTGAAAACAGTCTGGAGGCAGTTTTAAGGATCCATCGGGACAACCAAAGGAGAACTCTACTGCAGCAACGTGTAAACAAAGTAGTTAGCAAGCAAACGTTAGCATGCTGGAAAATATTTGTGTTGCTTGACAATAAAACTTGAGATCTGTGCCCGGGCCCAACGGGTTTGGGTCAGGTTTGGCTGTATTTCTCATATATTATTACGGTCATTATCAGTAGTAGAAGTAGTAGTACAAATTTTTGTCATTTTTCTCCCCAATTTGTCATTGCCAATTCAAATTCCCCTCATGTATTGTCCCTTTCACTGCCAACTCCTACTGTTTGGTATAGAAGGAAGTTTCTGTTGGGCTGTAATCAGGTTCAGGGTGAAATATGCTAACGAGGAATGGGTTTGGGTCGGGTTTGGACAGAATTTTGTCGGGCTTGGGCCTTTATGGGCTCAACTTTTCAGGCCCGATTAAAGTTCTACTTGGCAATAATCTAGTTCCACTGCAGTTGCAGAACTAATTGTGTTGGTGGAGAATCTGTTGTCACTTAGTACTGTTAACTAATAAATGTTGCTTGTAAAACTTGTATAAAACCAATATCACACCTGTGGTCTGTGGCCTCGTGCCTACGACCATATCACAGCTGTGCTGACGTTCAGTACGAAAGCACTCCCTCTGATATTACTTCATTAGGTTGCAAAGCCGCAGATTTATGGTTAAATTTAACACGTGATGTTTCAGCAAAGCCGCATCCTAACTATTTAGCTCACATGACGATCATGTTCATCAAGAATGAACTGTTCCAAAAACCAAACTGTCACCATTTCTGTTCAACATGAACATGTATAAAACCTCGCCATGACTACAAAAATGAGAAAATAATGTCCAAAACAGCAAAACCTGGCTTCAGTGTCTAAAAACTAATAATCAATAGGTTGGAAAGTTTTATAACAGCTTGTATTTGTTACTTGTTACAGTATATTAATAAATGTTTATGTATACAACATTTTACCCCTTACATAAATTTTCATCTTTTCTTCGTCACTTTGTATGATTTTGTTCGTTGTATTAAAAATATTTTTTAAAAGTGAAAGTCTTGGCTTCATAATTAAATGAAGTAATGGATCTGGAGAGCAGGACACCTGACTGGTATCAGGTTGGCGCGAGGGAGTTTTGTTTACATAAATTCAGCGTCTGCAGCTCTTCACTGTGATTATTTTATCAAACATTCATCGCAGGCACAAGAGACAAGAAGTCGGCCGCGCACCACCACCACTGTGGCACAAAGCAAACAGGTTCCTAACCAGCAGCTTTACATGTTGCCACACCGGCTCTCTGTGTAAATAACTAATATTCAGATTCTGTGACTCATCAACAGCAGCTTCCTTTTCCTCAGTGATCCAGACCCCAACGTTCTCCTCACAGTAACAACAGGCACAGGTCTGTCCTCTTGGCACATTATTCCACTTTAAAGCGCTTTGTTATCACATCTGTGACAGGATGCTGCAACAAGGTTAAAATACATCTGGTCAAAAAGTGTGAGTGAATTTGACAAAGAGAAGTTAAATGCATGACTTATAATAATGAGAATTATTACTGATGATGTGTATAAACTCTCTCTTAAAGACCTCACAGGGTCAGGAGCTGCGTTTGCATAAAAACTGATGGACCTGAAAAATTTAAAGAAGTACAATGTTGGCAGCAATGAAAAGCTTTTACTGTGAAGCAGCAGCTAACAAATGGTTTCTTATTTATTTCTTCACTGAATCAATTCATCTTTTGTCTATTAAAAGTCTATAAAGCTTATTATAAAACAAACTGCACAGGCACTGATAGGGACTTCATGGTGCGTTTATGTGCACCTCGTAAACTCCGAAATCTACACTTAAACGGCCACAAAAGTTGTTTAAAATGGGAAAGTCAACTGTTTTTTTTTCTTATTCTCCTTTGCTGGAATAGAGGCCTGGATCTGCCATTAATTATTTCATTACAGCCTTTTTAATATGCTAAAATCTTGAACTCATCCCAGTCATATCTACTTTTAAAAATTCTACTAAAAAAATCTAATCAAATTGTTATCAACAAACTTTTCGAATAGTTAGTTTTGTTTTACCAACAGTCCAAAAAACAAGGATATTCCGTTTTAGTTGCCAAGCAAGTTTCTGAACATCAGCTTATCAATAATCAACCGATAGTTTCGGGTCTTCCCTGAAGAATGCAGTATAATTATATTTATATGTGACCTTTGTGTAGTTTTAACACTTTCTATATTTACTTCCTTATTAGTTAACAGTGTTTTCAACACCTTTATTTTTTCGTTTGACAAGCAGCAACACAGAGTTAAGTGTTAGATCAGAAGTGGAACTAAAAGCTTGGTTTGTGGATGGATATCGGTTAGTTCAACTCTTAATATAAAATTGTCGATGCATATTTATTTTCATTGTATAACCAGCTGGGATATTGTCTCCCCGTGCTGCATTCAAGCCTGTCCACCCACCTCTGTTATCACACTTTTTGTTTTAAGTTTAGTAAACATTTAACGGCACAACCTGTTTTTCCTGAATGTGACAAATCTGCCTACGTGTCTCTGAATCTACACCGTGTCGCTTTAAATAATGTAATATTCAGTCAAAACAAGGAGATTATGGAAAGGTATCTGTGAGTCAGGCTCCTAAATAAAGAAAAATCTGTGTAAGATTTGTTGATAATTCAGACCACCATTTATTTTCCATTATAATTTTATTATTACATTTAGAGTCATACACCATTTTTATTAGGTGGTTAAAGGTTCTTAAAGGTCAGTTGTTATTTTCTTTTTAAAAGAAACAACTGATATGAAGCAAGTGCTTTATTAGAGGCTGACATTTTAGTGAAAATGTTACAGCTTCTGTTATTTTATGAAATTATGACACTGCTCCTGATTTACCCCCGTTTGGATTTCTAATGCATTAAAATAAACTATGTTTCCAACAACAACAATAGTCTTTATCGCAGAATGACAAACGTCTGTGCAGCCTTTCAGGATCTTTTTGTATCCGAAGGCTCAAACATCGTCCTGAAATTCAACATCTGCTGATGCAAGTATGGGCCAAGTCAAGCAGCAGCAAGAAATATTTATTTTGGCATCAAACCTTTAATCATTCTCTTTACCAGATACAACTGAGGGACTTTGAAAGCAGAAGTAAGGGTAAGGTAAGGCTGAGGTAAGGCTTCAGTTTCAAAGTGTTTTTGTTGCTCATCCTTCACCTGGTGACTGCATCATGTGATGTGAGATTTAGAGCCTGTCGATGAGATAATACACAACCGTGCTGGTTTACATAAGATTTTATCTCGCTTTTCTAACATTACAGCATTTTGTAGACCTTTGGTTATCATTTGGCACAAAAATAAACATACACCGATCAGGCATAACATTATGACCACCTGCCTAATATTGTGTAGATCCCCCTTTTGCTGCTAAAACAGCCCTGACCCGTCGAGGCATGGACTCCACTAGACCTCTGAAGGTGTGCTGTGGTATCTGGCACCAAGACGTTAGCAGAAGATCCTTTAAGTCCTGTAAGTTGCGAGGTGGGGCCTCCATGGATCGGACTTGTTTGCCCAGCACATCTCACAGATGCTCGATTGGATCGAGATCCGGGGAATTTGGAGGCCAAGGCAACACCTCAAACCATTCCTGAACCATTTTTGCTTTGTGGCAGGGCACATTATCCTGCTGTCAGAGGCCACTGCCATCAGGGAATACCGTTTCCATGAAAGTTTGTACGCCGGCTTGCCTTCTTCCCATGGTGCATCCTGGTGCCATGTGTTCCCCAGGTAAGTGACGCACACGCACCCAGCCATCCACGTGATGTCAAAGAAAACGTGATTCATCAGACCAGGCCACCTTCTTCCATTGCTCCGTGGTCCAGTTCTGATGCTCACGTGCCCATTGTTGGCCCTTTCAGCGGTAGACGGGGGCACCTTTCTATCAGAACCAGCATTAACTTCTTCAGCAGTTTGAGCTACAGTAGCTCGTCTGTTGGATCGGACCACATGGGGCCAGCCTTCGCTCCCCACGTGCATCAGTGAGCCTTGGCCGCCCATGACCCTGTCGCCGGTTCACCACTGTTCCTTCCTTGGACCACTTTTGATAGATACTGACCGCTGCAGACCGGGAACACCCCACAAGAACTGCAGTATTGGAGATGCTCTGACCTCAGTCGTCTAGCCATCACAATTTGGCTCCTGTCAAACTCACTCAAATCCTCACGCTTGCCCATTTTTCCTGCTTCTAACGCATCAGCTTTGAGGACAAAATGTTCACTTGCTGCCTAATATATCCCACCCACTAACAGGTGCCATGATGAGGAGATAATCAGTGTTATTCACTTCACCTGTCAGTGGTCATAATGTTATGCCTGATCAGTGTATTTGGCTCTTACAAAATGAAGAATGAGGCACATATTTTCTATTTCTATATATTTCTGTTATACTATTGTTATGTTATTTTTGTTATATAATGTAGTAAAATGTACATTTTTACATACTTCTATTTTTATTCTCGTATAATGTCTCTATATTTATATATTTTTCAATGGGAGCATCTGTAACGTGACTAATTTCCCCCCCGTGGATCAATAAATAAATATTTCTGATTGTAATTCTGATCATCTCTGGCTTTAGACAATTGTGACAGACATTTTTCACTATTCTCCGAAATTCAGATAATAATTGCCGGATTGATCAATGACAAAGAAAACTATTAATTGCAGCTCAAAACCAGACAACTGGTTTTGTATGTGTGTGTCTGTGTGTGTGTTCTCTGCCTGAAAAGACACACACACACACACACACACACACACACACACAGAAAAATTTCATCTTCTGAAGACGTGTCTTTCATGTGCAGCACTTATCAAAGAAATATTTTTTAGTCTTTTTAGAGCTACCTCTACCTTTCAGCCAAAAGTTTTCTACTTTGACTATAAACGACATCTGAAGGATGTGCAGGCTGCATTTCAATGCAAAACACGTCAAATCTTCATAACCTGAGTAAAAAAAAGAAGAGGATTCCAACATGCTGAAGGGAGAGCCAAATCTGCTCAAAGTGGACAATACGTGGGGGCCGCACTTGTCAGGGTTCTAACCACATTAGACATAAAACAGGCTGAAAACATGCTCATGCTTAATGGAGGACCGGCGCAGTCCAGACTCGGTGACAGCCACCACCATCCAGGCTGCTCTGAGTTGCAAATAGAGCCACCACAGACGCTGACTGGAGGGGTCAGGACAACTGAGTCACTCCTTCCACATCTGTGGGAAATCTTAGCACACCATTTCTGTTTGAGCTGCAGCGAACTCACTTAACCTTAGCATCCTCACACACCACAAGAACAGCTTGATCTTTAACGACTGCACATTCAATTATGCCACGGCTCTGCACATAAAACAGTTTAATGAAAATAATGTTCTCTGTGCCTTATCTATGGACAATACAGTATCTGATGAATTTAAATGATAAAACAATGACCGATTATTCATTCTGTTTAAATGTCAAAAATAGAGCTGATTATAATTTCCCAGAGCCTGAGATGGTTTCTTAGAATTCTTGGTTTTATCTGACTGTTGATCCAAAACCCTAAGATATATATATATAAAAAAAAGCCTCTGACCCAAACTTTTAACTTTCTAATGAGAAGAAATGAAAAGTTGAACTGAATAAAAGACAACCTCACTCAACACTCAGGGATTTTACTGCAGGAATGACCGATAAGTTAGCTCATGCAAGCTAATGTTAGCTAATGTTAGCAAACTTTATGCAGAAGTTCCTGTGAAACTGAGAATACTGAGTCAAATTTTCACTTGTGGCCACAAGCGGTCCTTGGAGACTCATACAGACGCACAAGGTACCCGTTATCGGCTGAAAGAGAATGAGAACAACACTTTCTCATACCTAACTGACAGCCCAAAATGACATATATTACTGGAGGAGTGCAGGCAGCTACAAGCTTACTGGACCTTAATTACGTGTCATAACTCACGTGACATTACACACGTGGTTTATGTTGTGAAATGCTTGCAGATTGGTTCAATTTTGGGACTAAAACTACTTGGTTAGGGTTAGGAAAAGATGGCAGCTTGGGTTAAAATTCTAAGTTACCTATGTCACATGTACTTATCGTTTCATACAGGACTCCGTCTCTGTCCCGGTATTTGTTCACTTTCGCTGCTCTTATAGAATTGTTTTCAGCCTCATAAAGCAGCTGTTTTGCGAGAAAAAAACACCCTGTACGCTCTCCGCTCAGCACCAAATGGCAGCCAGATACAGTTAGCAGCTAACCGGTAAACAATGGTGAAGCATTTAGCGGCTAAAGAGGCAGATATTTCCCTCAGGAGTCGAGCAGACACCAAAAAACAGGTAAAAGAGAGTGAATATTGGACTGTCATTCACCAGATGGACACAAACACTACTGTTTGCTGTGCTGTACTGTTTGCTATCAAGTTTCCACTGCAGAAAAAAACAGATATTGAATGTTTAAATGAAAGTAAATAAATAAATAAATAACAAGACGTTACCTTCAGTATTATGGGGTCAGACACATTTATCTTATAATTCCTGCTGTATTATTTCTGCTGAACAGACACGGGGCTGCTGCAGGCGCTGAAAGCACAGCCAAAGGGTAACCAGGACGCATAATTAACATTTGGACAGTTAGACTGTCGGCTGACATGCAACCATATGTGCATGTGTCTTCATTCTCTAAGCCAGGCATGCACAACATGCATACTGTAAGGAAAGAAACACAAATGCACACAGTTACCAGGCAGCACCTCAAACACACACACACACACAAGGTCTGAATTTCAGCGTCAACTTGTTTTGGATTCTTCATAGCTTCGCCTCACCTTAAAGGAGGCAGTTCTGAATATGTCACAGCGCATTATTCCCTAAAAAAAGCCTCTCCCAGGATTTTCTTACTGAAACACACACTTTGGGAGTTATTTTGGTTCAGATTAAGAATGGTGCCCTCAAATACAAGCCAGCCAAAATAGCAGCGTCTGGTTTGTAGCGATTCTTTGGCCCGCGAGCAGCTTACACTCGTGTTGGCTCACAGTTCGGCTTTTATCTGTGTAGAAGATAACAACACTAGTTCAAAAAAAAAAAGAAAAGCTGGTCTGACCTGAACGACCTTCATATTCCAATAATCCCGTCACAGAATAACATATTGACAGATAAAACCACAACACCGGACAGGAGTCACTGACACATGCTGTACGTGGGTTCTGCTCCATGTTCAGGATTCACAGATTTTCATGAAAAGCAGATCAATTTAAACATGTTTTCACGCTCACGTTGTGTCGCTTTGCACCCAGAAGTGTTGAGTTTCCTGCTACAACAAGACACCAAAGTTTACAGTAAACTCAGTCCTCGTGCAAGAAGGAGAGTGCAGACGATGAAGAGTGGAGAGAATGAAAATGCAAATTAGGTGCTGGTTTTGCAAAAGAATAGGACCATAAGTATCAGTTTCATTACAACTGTACTTATAATGTATAATATAAAAAGGTGAGTGACAAAGTCAATCTCAGTTTCCAAGAACTCAATGTGACGTCTTCCAACCCCCCCCCCCAAAGATTTGAGTTTACAACAATATCAAAATGGAGAAAAGCCACAAATCCTCACATCTGAGGAACTGGAACCAGCAAATGTTTTTGTCATTTTAAGTCATAGTCAAGCGGTTTGTCCAACACTTTGGTCCAGACTGCAATATTTCAACAACTATTGGATGGATCACCATGGAATTTGGTGCAGAGTAGATTAGGATGAATCCAAATTATTTTGGTGATCCCCTGACTTCTCATCTAGCTCCATCATCAGGACAAAGTTTACTTTGGTTTATGAATAAATACCTGCTGCTAGGAGAAGTTAGCCTTCAACACTTTCTGCCAGAAAGCCATTCTTGGGTAGATTTAAGGGGAAAAATCAAATGTTAGCATGCTAACAGGCTAAACTAAGATGGGCAACATGATAAACAACATCATGCCTGTTAAATATAAACATTTCACTGTGAACATGTTAGCATGCTGATGTTAGCATTTAGGTCAAAGCACAGCTGTGTCTGAATAAAGCCTCACAGAGCAGCATGGCTGTAGACTCACATGATTTTCGCATGATATTTAAAATATTTCCCACATTTTAAAATATTTTTTTTAAACTTTGTGTTTAAAATTAAATCAGAAAATAACAAGAAGGGCACTCAGAGGGCACAGACCTCTGCCAGGGCCAATAGTCCGGTCTTCAGTGATACAAATTGTGCTAATAACCTTTAAATAGGATTATTTTGTTATATAAAAAGCAGTGAGGATGACTTAAGACAAGGCTTATTTATTGCATATCTAATGCATTCGTTTCTATAGTGATGTTTGAGGTGGCTGTTGATGTTTTGTTGTATGTTTAGTCGCGGCAAATGGTTCATTTTGCCTTAGACACCAGTGTTATAATCAAACTATCTCGCAAAGTTAAAAAAAAAAAGTTAAAATAATTTATGTATCCATCCTGTGATTCAGATCCGCTCCAAAATCTAAAGGGTTCCTCCTTGGCTGATGCTACACCCTTCCAGCAAGTTTCATGAAAAAACAGGCTGTTAGTTTTTCCATAATCCTGCTGACAAACACACAAACAAACAAACGGATCCAAAAACGTAATCTCCTTGTTAGAGGTAAAAACAATATGTAATCACACTGACGTGACCCCATATGAGTTACAAGAGCTACTTTGGCTTCTAATACCTTGATTATTGTACATAAACATGTAACAATAATCCACTTTAATCTAATAAACGTTGACATTGGAATTACTTTACAATAACACAATCTCGCCACCTGAATGTGACACATTGATATCTAGTTTCTATCTTGTTGTCTTGACGAGCATATCTGTTTCGTTACAGCAGCGTTTGAGCTCTCGGGTGATAAGAACAACAGACAGCTGGACAATGACCTCCCTCCTCTGACTGACTGACTGATCAGAGCAGCACAGAGCTTCCTTAAATGATGTGATCACATGGCGCTGCTCATTTTGAGGAAGTCTGAATACACAGAGATGAGACATCGATCCCACCTGGCCGATCAATGGACCGAGCCTTTTCAGAGGAGATGTGAGGAATCAATAATGTTCGGTATGAACGTTTTGTCATAACATTCATCAGACATCTGCTGGAATGGGATGAAAGGATTGAGTATGGCATGAAAAACAGCAGGAAAAAAAAAAAAGCAGAACAGAGCTGGAAATACAACAATAATGCCATCACACACCTCCCTGCGCACATTTGAACTTTTGATTTTAATTATTTTAAGATTAGATCAAGCAACAATGATCATTTTTATCGATCCTGTATTCTCTGAGGTCGATATGCTGAATTATTAGGTCAGATTGAGCAGCAATGTTAATCATCTTTTAAGATAAATCACCAGCAACAGCTACACATCTGAGACCGAATCATATTCACAATCAGTCGACGGGCCACAAAGTCCAAAACATCTCCACAATTCTCCAAAAGCATCACCATTATCATAAGATATTATCAACCACCTGACTGAAAATGCTGGCGTTTATCTGGCAATAAATCTGTTTTAGGAAGCATATGGCATTCAGAAAAGTAGGTCAACCATTAACCAGCTAACACAGTCTTGACCAGAAACATTCTTCCAGCACTCCCTCATCTTAAACCACAAGTCCTTCAGAAATATGTCACGTGGAGCAAAACTGTATTCAAGAAAAGAGAACTAACATGTTTTGCTAATTAAAATGCATACATTCAAAATAAAAACCTGCTGCTGCTCAGTTCAGTTCACTCAGAGGGTTTTTGCTGCCACAGCCTGACATGATCCGGTCTGACCAGTAGCTTACGGAGGCCAATGCTAGCTAAGATTATCAAGCAAAGCAATGTAACTGACTTTATTAAGTCAGTTCTTTGGCCTTATGCCTCCTTTTCTTCTCTACCTGTGCTACTGTTAAACTACATTTGCCTCCACCTGTTTCCACAGTGGCCGTTATTCTGCAAAAGTTACATGAGATCATTTTAAATAGCGTCAAACGAGGGTCTGGCTGTGATGTGGGAAATCAGAATACTTTGAAATATAGTATATGTATGTAATAAGTAACATAATAATAATAATAATCCACTGGATTACAAAAAAAATGTAATCTAACCTGAATGCTTTTGGCTCATGTCAAAATCAAACATAGAAAATATTGCACCTTAAACTAAAAAACAGTGGGGTAACACTTTATTTGACCGTCATTACACTGTCATAACCATGTCATGAACATGAAGGTGTATTTAGGAATGTTTACGACTGTTGTCATTAAGTGTCATTCGATCAGTTATGTCATTTATAATGCAAAGCTGACATCGACACTTTACCTGAAGTCCAGGAAATTACTCATGACATTGTTACAAAAGCCAGTGACAGTGTAATAAAACTTAATGACATCTTTATGAGCAGCCAAAAATGTACAACTTTACTTGAGGTTAAGGAAAATATTGATGACGATGTTATAATGGTCTCATGTGACAGTTTCATGTGATGTTAAAACATAAATAGTTATTATTGGCTGATTAATGTCAATATGTCATGACGAAGACGTCTCAAACGATGTCGGCTTTGCATTAAAAATGACATATTGACCAAATGACACTTAATGACAACAGTCATAAACATTTATTAGGACTCGTGGCTTCATATTATTGGCAGGTGTCATGACATGGTTATGACAGTCTTATCTTTTGCACATCCCCACAAATTAAGTGTTGGTCACAAAAAACGCCTCACAAATATTCTTTTTTTTTTTCTCTTAAAACGTCACAAAACATTTTCAATGCAAATAAAATGCATTTTGCATATTCAGCATTTACAGCTGGTCAAATCAAATCATCCTCACAAAAACAACACTGCCACAAACCACAGCTGTACTGTGTGTATTCTACAACATGTGGGATGTGGAGTTTATTTTATACAAATTTTTAGTTCTGCTCGTCAACGTCACGTTTTAATATAAAGTGCAATATTACTTTCACTATCACTATTACTTTTCATTATTATCATGTACAATTATGTCTAATATCATGTGCTATTTTTACAGTCACCGTCTGGTGCAATATAACTTTTTATTGCCTCTCAATATCACTGCCAATATTACTTTCAATATAATTGCCTTCACTAGTTTTTCTATTTAGCTTACTCTTGTGCTTATTATCTTGTTTCTGTTGTTATTAAAGGCACCGTTTCTTTGCATTTACTCCTTTTACAGTTAATATTTCATATTTCACTTATATTTGATGCTCTGTTAGTGTTGCTATTCTCGTGTTGCCGTAATTTTGGAGCAACATGGCACAAGAATTCCCTTTGGAATTAATAAAGTCCTATCCTTATCCTTACCCTGTCCTACAATCTAATTACACATTTTTTAAAATGTAATCTGGGCTGATTACAGTTACTTATTTTATGAAATGTTGGGTCGCTCTATTTGACTGTACTGGTTCGCTTTAGTAGACAGGAAGTGTTTTCCCACTAAGTCATTAATATCCTAAAAGTAGGCTTGTTTTTTGTTTTTTTAAATAAAAATAAATCAAAATTGAAGGTTTTGTTTTATTTATATTGATAGACTATTTAATTTTAGTAGGAAAATGACTTAAAATGTAATTACAGAGAAAAAAAACACCTTTTGCTTTTCTGTATATGTGGATTTTCTTTTCAGCCACAATAACACGTGACTTTCTTTCTTAACTTTTTAAAAATTATTTTAACAGTGGAAACTTATTCTCAAAAGAGTCTAGCCAACACAACAGCTGTGTATTATGGGCTGTGCATTACAGTAACCACTGTCCTCAGGGTAATGACCTATCCTCCATGTGCCATCGCTCTATATTTAGGGATTAAGATCAAAACATTCTACCTTGGTTTCATCAGATCACAAGTTCCACTTCCTGTCATGGGAATGAACCACACGCTTGCAGAGCTAACATGTGCTTTTTGGCGAGAAGTACTGTGGTCTTCATCTTGTTGCCCCTCAGCTCAGAAGTGTTCAGAACACATCAAACTCCTGCTAAGTGCATGTTGTGGACAGACTCTGCAATACAGTCCTTCAGTTATTTTTAGCTCGCTGTTGGCCTCCTGGTAGTTTTTCCTTCAGAGCTTCCTCTTTACATGACCATCCATCACAGAGAGATGACCTAGTCTAGATAAGGTCCTGATGGAGCCACAGTTCCTCCAAGTCTTCAAGTTTCTCTTCACTACATTTCAGGAAAAAAATGATCCTAAATCTGATTTTAGGTGTTTCCAAAGCTGAATCTAATTAGAATTACTTCACTTCATTTAAGAAAAATTAGCTCACTCCTTACTTTTCAAGGCAGTTAACTGA
Source organism: Lutjanus campechanus (assembly GCA_027495735.1). NCBI lineage: Eukaryota > Metazoa > Chordata > Actinopteri > Lutjaniformes > Lutjanidae > Lutjanus > Lutjanus campechanus. The sequence goes on along the minus strand of JAJHUR010093507.1, from coordinate 29,593 downwards.
GTCTTAACACAATTACAACACTGAGTTAATGAGGTATGTGCATATACTCACACAGCCAAAATGTTTGAGCCTACAAACAGCAGCCTTTTGTGTTTAACTTTCTTTTCCTGGTTACTTTAACTGAATAATGAGGCAGGAAAAAAAAAAGAAGAAGTCTGGATTTTTGGTGAACGTTCAGGAAACCCGCTCAGTAATCCCACATTGTCTCAGGGGACTGGTAAATACAGGTGCAGAGCCTTTCAGACGCTGCAATCCAGCGAGCTTTGCTGATCTGTCTGCAGTCTGACCTTCACTGGTGTCACATTCAGAGGGCGTTAAAAAGAAACACCTCACCGCTGCTGCTGCAGGCCCACGCGACCCTTAAGGATTCTGGGTAAAGGGGAAGATCATGTAGGCTTACAACAGCCCTATTAGAGTGACTGAACGCAGGTTTAATGGGAGAAAATGAAGCCGGAAATGCAGAACTGACTTTTTTTTTTCTTTTTTCTTTTTGTACTGTATCACTGATTGTGTGGTTACACAATGTTGCTGCCCTTAAAGGGACAGTTCAGCCGTAGAGATGTCTGCCTTTCTCTTGGACATGATTGAACTAAATGGCACTCAAAAAGGTACATTTGAAGAACTTAACGGCAAACTCTCTCCAGAAATCGAGATAATCCCACAGACCTGAAGGCAGACACAGAAGCAAGTGTGCATCTGCTCATGGACCCGAGGTCACACGTCAACCAAGAAAGACACCATGTTTACGTCCGAGCCCCTCGTCCATGAATAGATGCATGCTATCGTCTGCGCTAGGGCAGGAACCTCGGCCATGGTCACCGTCCCCCCTCAGTTTGGCCTTTAAAAAAAGAGATCTGCCCTTTGGCCACAGTGGCCTTGATGCCTCGCCCCCACTGCCCCAGCTGATTCAGCCATTTTCTTCTCTGCTTCTTTCCTGTCAGAGCAGTTTTCAAACACCAGTGTTATTTGTTGAGATTCTGATTGGGCAACATCAAGTGAAATGCTGCGTCCACGTGACAAAAACTTTCTGTGACCATGAAGTGACCAGAATTTTACTCCACAATTCTGTGATTTACACTGCAGACTGGAGACTCTGTTAACGTTGACGCCATGTCTGTCCATGTGCTGTCTCTCTCTGTGGAAGCTCAATGTGATGAAAAAAAAGTAGATCCCTTTAGTCATTATAATGAAAACCTCCCAAAATAATGACTCGGAATGTTAAAATAATGAGAAACCTTCTCATTATTATTCAATGACTGTTTCAATAAAGTTTCTCATTATTTTGAGATCCAAACTCATTATATATCGCACACTATTTAGTATGTTGCCATTATAAAGACCAACCCCTGACTGACTTTCAGTGTCCCTGTGCTTAGTGGAACAAATTAAGAGAAAAAATGCATAAAAATAAAATCACCCTTAAGCTTAAAGTTAAATTAATCATTTCCGTGGACTTAAAATCATTCTTTTATTTGCTGGCCTTGGCCTTTGTGCGCAGCTTACGTTCAATAGAAAGAAAATAGTTCCTCTATGAAACTGCTCACAATGAGGTTTGTGGATCATCTTGAGGAACCGGGTCATGATTTCTGAAGAGACATTGCTGCTGAATGTTTTTTTTTTTGCCACTTTGAGTACAACAAGCAACTGCCCGTGCCATCTAGTTTCATTATATCCAAGAGAAGACCGACATCTCTCAGACAGATATCTCCAAAACTCAACAACTCACACCAAAATGAAGTGGATGAATAAATAGCACGACACGTAAGAGGAAAAGCTTTGCCTTTTTGATTTGGAGGTGAACTGTCCCTTTAAAACTAGTTTACTTATCAATATCATGCTTGCGATCTCACCTTATTCAACGTCAAAGTTAATGCATTACATGATATGAACATGTGCCACCTCGGCAATAAAGAACAACAAGCAGAGTCTGGAGCACTGGAGGAGTTTGATCTTTGGACCTCAAAGTATTCTGCTGACTGAGGCCTTCAAGCAAGTCCTCACATCAAAAACAGCCACAGAGACTGAAAGAGAGAGGCAGGAATGCCATCAGCATGGCTCCCAGTTGCAATACTATGCTAATCCCAGGAAGAGAAGATAATTTTCTATTTTATGCGTGTCGTCCATACTGCAAGGTCAGACAGTGCTTGTGTCAGCCTGTCTCTCTCTGACAGATGGTTACCTGACATCACCCACCCAGTCAGACGGCCTTTAATACTTAATATCGCTGCACTCACTCTCCTATTTATATTCTTTCTTTGCAAACCAAGACGTTTCTTCTCTCAATCAAAAGACATCCGACTTGCTAATTACATGTTTCCCTCTAAAGCTGCATCAAAAAAAAAAAAGAAAAAAGAAAGAAAAAGAAAGAAAGACACTGGCCATCATGGTGCAAGTAACCTTGCTCCAAGGGTAGCCTTTGTGTTTAGCAAAGGGCTCAGATTGTGCCTCATGAAAAGGAGGACGGCTGCGACACAGAGCACTCGGTGGCAACATTTGACCTCTTTTGCACAGAAGATAATGACCAAGCAGATTAGGAGGAGACAGGCATTAATGGCCATCTTCCATGTGGCTACTGTCGTCAGGTTGTCATGGTGAAAACTCAAATAGGGGGAAAAAAAAAAACGAAAAGGAAAATACTACTCCGTTCAAAATGTTTGTGCTTTTACATCTGCATTTCACGTTTTTTAATCATGAGAGATATTTGTGTGACCTTCAGGCCTGCAAATTTTCACAAAGCAACAAAACAGGGGGCTGGTAAATCCCTCAGCTAAAGCCTGCTGGGTGTGAAGGTTAGATAATGAATACCCTTACACAGTCACTCTCTTCATTCCTGTTAACAAAACCCAAAAATGAATCTTTTCATCTAAGCTGATCTCTTTCTCCTCCTTGCCAACGTGTCTGCTCAATGCAAAAAAAAAAAAAGCACCACGTGAAAAATGCAGTTAATAACAGAAGTCAGAACCCAGGAAATCAAGTGAGGATGAGGCATGCACGAGTTTGAATTCTCTGGAAGTGCTCAACCTCCCTTCAGTATAGTCACCTCACTTGGCTGCTCTCTCGTCTCTTTCTCTCTCGGGGCTGACAGAATTATCTTCTGCATCAGAGCTGAGGCTGGGCCAACGCTCCACACACAGAGGACTCCATTTCACACAGCCGGCCCCACTGTGGCCAAGGAGACACAGCCAATCATGCTGGAGTGTCAGTGGCACGGCCATCCACCATTTTGTGCTCCTCAAGGTCTTTGACTGTCCTGCTCAGCTGCGAGCGTGGTGCATGGAGCTGCCTCGGCTCTGCTCGCTTCTGCTATCTTGTTACACAGATGGAAGTGTTTAACTTTAAGAGCACAGACCTGAGCGAGCAGCTTCCCCTCCTGTCTGTTCCTCCGCAGACTGTCATGGCAGTCAGCAAAAAAGCAGAAGTGAGATGTGTGGGTTTTTTTTGTTCGCTGCAAAGATGGCCACCTAGAGTGCGGCTCTGCTGTTCCTCACGAGCTGAAGGCAACGTCCTGAAGAGATCTGAGGATTGTGCCTCTAAATATGGAGCTTTCACTCTCCCTGTCACGCAGAACTTTAAGAAGATGTGTGTAATCTCCTGTAGATAACTTGATCAAATACAGGTGACCCAAAAATTCTTGTTCCAGTGCTTCTATGAGAGAGGTACAATCTTTCTTTTCTAGACTGAAAAGCATAGAAGATAAAACTTGGGGCAACCCTCAGCAACATGATTAAATATTCCATCCAAAAATGATTAAGTGCACAATTTAATTAATCGCCTCAGGCGTGATTATTTTTGCAATTTTATATGGGAAGGAATAGGTAGATATATTTGGCTTTCTCAAGAGGTTTCTTCCCTCGAGCACCAAGAGAAAAATTCTCAGAAAAGGGATTCTATCGAGCACTGTGCACAAGTAGGCTGCAGCAAAAATACACAATAAACCAGACGGGTTCACAGTCTGCCTCATTCAGATGTCCTAAAGCTCGGGTTCGTGGACAAAATAAACATCACTGAAGAGTCAGAGCAAGTGAAGGATGTCCAAGGACAGATCTTGGAGAGAAACCAGGAAGTGTTTTTCCACCAAGACAATTACTCCAGGAAACCTTTACATTCCACGACGCAGGCTTGTAGTTCATCTCTGGTAGGAAACCATTTCCTGATGTAAATCAATCTGAGGCTGTAGGCTCAAATAAATCCTGTATTTTGTCAAACAAAATACGCAGACCAATGGGAACACACTACACACACTAAAGCTGTGTTTCCACTGCAGGAACTTTCCCCAAGGACTAGGAACCTTTAGAGGAAGTCAGCGCATTTCCACCACAGGGACCAACTTTTTTTTTTTTGAAAGAATTGAACAGTTCTGATTCGTACGTCAGCAGACTAATTTCCTAATCTTCACAGGTCGTTAGATCACGGTTTAAACACAGACAATGATGGGGTGAAAGAACCTTTTCAGCCACATTTTCCACTGCAAGAACTTTCCCCACGGAATAGGACCCTTAAGGGGAACTCAGTGCTTTTCCACCACAGGGACCAGGGTCTCAATTCAGTTCCAGAGGCATTATTTATTGCCCCAAAATGTCTATGTTGAAGAGGTAGTACCAAACTGGAACTTGGTGGGGTTGGGACTGGTCTACTTGACCAGTCCCAACCCCACCAAGTTCCAGGGCAGCATTTTATTTCAGTAACCAATTTTTGTTCATTGTGCTTCAACACATCAACAAATAGTTAAAGAGGAAGGAATACAACAAATGGACCGATAACAAAGTCCAGGCCTCCACTGTTGTATAGTCAAAAATTATTGCTTTTTCATACGTCACACAACTACTTTACCTAATCTTTGTGGGTTTGCAGACCGTGGTGGAAACACAGACAATAACGGGCTGAAGAAACCATTTAAGCCACATTTCCACCACAAGAACTGTCTGCAGGGACTCGGAGCCTAGTGTAGTTTCAGCCACAATTTAAAAAAAAATCTGCAACCCGCAAGTTTGTTTTTTGTTTGTTGTACTTCGACACATCAAAATGCAGTTACACAGGACAGCAACAAAAGTCCAACAAAGTTCAGGCCTCCACTGATGTATAGCCAACCACAACTTAGCATGTGTCTTTAGACTGCAGTGCAAACGGACAATAACAGACTGAAGAAACCATTTAAGCCACATTTCCACCACAAGGACCAAATGGGACCAGGTTAGATCTGCACAATACAGTGAAAACGTCATATTGTGATTATTTTGACTGATTGCGATATTATTAGTGGGAATGATTTCTCTTCTAATTAAAAAATTAAGATCATGATGTATGATATTTGTTTCAAAAAACTACAATATGGGTCTGGATCTGCGATTTGGATATTGCACTTGGCCATACTGCCATCTTGACAATATTGTGATTAACTGTTCAGCCCTAGACCAGACCTCTTGAGCTGCAAAACTCCAGCCCAGTAACTGAGTTAACTATATTATTTGTATGATGTGACTTCCTTCTCACTATGAACAAAAACCATCCTCCTCTGAGGCCTCTTCTCTCATCTCAATCAAACGTCCAAAAACCTTGATTTTTCCTTTCATCTATTAAATAAAAAAAAAAAGCCTTCAGCAGTGTCTAATTCCACCAATTCACCAGAAAAGAACAAGGACAAGAAAAGGCTGCGAGATGCACTGAAGGGATTCTTGTAAGTGGTGCTCAGTGGACAACTGCCAGAAAACACTGCAATGCTGACTTCCTTGTAAGCCTGACATGGCAGTTACTACAGTTACAGGGAGTGGGTGAGGTTACAGGCTCGTCAGGATGGAGTATTTCAGAGTGACCAAAAGAGGACACGGGAAGCAATAAAATAAAGAGAAAGAGCTGAAAAGTCAAACTCGAGTCTGGTTGACGCACAGAAACCGCTGGATGAAAGATGATTTTTTTTTTTTTTTCTGTTTGGACAGCTTTTTTAAAGTCTAATCTAGAAAGAGAAGAGGTGAAGTTCCTCTCCAGGTTCACCAAACCGACCTCTTGAGGCAACAAGTTTGAGAAGGGAAAGATGAGAGACCCATCAATATTAACTTACCACCGAGACCTCCTTTCCAAGCTCTTAAATATTTAATCGTCCTTGGACAGCTCTGTTGCTTCGTAGGCCGAGCCAGTGTGGATCCCTTCTACAAGACCACTCCTGTTCCTGCTCAATGAAGGCCTTGTCCGGTGGCACCACACTGCCCAAGGAACGGGCGTCTCCAAAGAATTCAGGATTTTTTCCACCACAGGCAGCTCGACGCTGACAAGAGTCGGCTCACTGTGTCTTATTAGAGAAGGAGAGAAGGGCATAAATCCTGAAGTTAGGCTGGAAACCTGAGCATGCTGTGATGGCTTAATTTATCTCATCAGCACGGCCACTTTACAACTGAACTCCTCATTTTCTGTAAAGCTAACCATCTATATACTTCACATATGTGCTGAAAACAACTCTGAGCTATTCTGGGGGTGCTGGCACTTTTTTTTTTTTTTTTCCAGAAGAGGGAACCGTGAGCTGTTGATGTTCTGGTGGAAAGCAGAGAGGAGGAACCAGTTTTGCAGCGATGTGATGACAACAACTGACAACAGAAACTGGAATAACACCTCTAGCAAGCCACTTCCTTGTTGCATTTAAACCCTGACAAGATAGTGTTTGTTAGTTGTTTTTTTTTAAAAATCGGCTCAGTCGCACAACGTTCAGCCCAGGCTTTCATATCGAAATCAAGCATCTAAATCAAGAAAGAAAGCATGTTTATGAAGTGAAGAAGGTAGAAATGAAAGAGAAAGCGCCAGTTTGTTCTTTGTTCTTTAACACAACAACAAAGAGTTACACAGGAAAGCAGAGGACAAATGGACAGATGACAAAGTCCAGACGTCTGCTGTTATATAGTCATGCAAAAAGGCATGTTAAAACAGCTGTCGCTTTATCATACACTCTCAGGAATAAAGGTGCTATCTAGAACCACAAAGGGTTCTTCAACTTGTCCTCACAGTATAACCCTGGTAGAACCTTTTAAAAAGATTCCACTTTTCTAACTTTATGTTGGGTTTTAACTAAAACCATCTGTTGAAGGTTTTAGCCATGCCCCCTATGAGAGGCTCTAAAGGAGAACCCTTCCACCCAGAACCCTCTCTAGAGGTTCTCACCTTCTTAGGGTGGTAACAAGAACCCGACCAGGAGGTTCTACCGAGAAACCATTTATATTCAGAGGCTTTTATCTTGAATAATGCCGTCAGAAATGACACATTTAACAAATAAAACTGCTTTACTGGCCCAGAACACCAGCCCATCTTCAAACAGGAAGCGTGTTTTGCTACATAATATCTGAAATATCTACCTTGGTAGTGACAAATGAAAATCCAAATAAATTAAAAAATAAAACCCACCCTTATATCTACGAGTGTACACAAGTGGACTAATTTCCTGATATTTGCAGGGCTTTAGACCCCCATAGAATAATGGGTTGAAGAACCTTCTACAGGATCTAGGAACCTTTGGACAAACATTTCCATCACAAGGACCGCCCAGAAAGTCCCATCTCGTGGGTAGTACTTTTTAACAGTACAGTATCTGGAGTAACACCTCTAGCAAGCCACTTCCTTGATGCATTTAAACCCTGACATGCTTTTGTTTTTTTTTAAATCGGCCTAGTTACACAATAACTAATGCCCTCATATCTAAATCAATCATCTAAATCAAGAGATCAAACACGTTTATGGGGCGAGGAACGTTTGTAAAAAAAATGCGAGAGAAAGCGGTGATGTTTTTGCAGCCCTGTAATGACTACAGTGTTTTTTGGATCTGGAGGCCTCGGTGTGTTCAGCACACTTACAAGTGTAGCAGCAGGGCCAAGCTGCATCTCATGAGCCATGCATCATGTCAAGAAAGCACTCACTGGAGCATTTCAATTTGCTTTTGTGCGTCTCCCTGGCCTTCTTCACTGCCCCAGGTAGAGAAGAATGGAAGAGTGCATCACCCAATGTGAGTGAGTGAATGAGAGAGAGAGAG
>JAJHUR010093507.1:0-21568 GCA_027495735.1 Lutjanus campechanus | reverse complement strand
GAGGGGGGGGGGGGGAGGGGGGGGGGGGGGGGGGGGGGGGGGGAGAGGGAGGGCTGTGTGTGTCTGTGTGAGTGTGTGTGTGCAAGAGACACAGAATGAGAGTATCAGAGTGAGTGATGAGCTTCACAACCACTTCCTTCCAGCGTTCGAACCATCACAGAAGTCTCCTCTCTTGTTTAATCCTCTGTCCTCTCTGTGTCGAGCTTTTTAAGCGTAATCCTGAAATACCTTGCAAAAATCCAGTTATGTAATTTTTTTTTCTAAAAGTGTCTAGCATAGTTCAGTTAAAGCTGAACGGCAGCAACAATGTGTGTTAAATATTTCATGCAGAGGTTAAAAAAAAAATTAAAAAAAAAAATTAAACCAGTTTGATTTGGATAGCCTTTGTAAGCACTCCAAACATATTTAGTCAGTCACACATTTGGACCATGAAATTACAATTAAAAACTACAAGCCCCATGTTGCAAGAAACTGTGTTTAATAAATCAAAGCTCTGTAAATATATTAAAATGGTGTGTGTTTAACAACTTCAGAAATCTGAAGTTGTTAAGAAGAAGGGCCGGATAAACCTGCTAAAGGGCTCCGGGGCAAAAATGAGCTGTGGGCCCCTGCTGAGCCCCCCCAAAACCACACGTGTTTCTACACTGTAATACAGGCCAGCCCCAGGTAAATTAATTAAACACAAATTAGTTTAAAGATCTGCACCATGCAAGCACAGTATTATAAATACTTAACATATTAAATTCAATTTAGTAGGGCTGCAACTAACAGGTATTTTTTAGTTGTTTTTTTTTATTTTGTTACTTTTTCAGTCACAAAAACGCAAGAAAAAGTGAGAACTGCCCAAGGTGAGATACTCATTTTGTGATATTTATGATATTTATAGTCCTAAACTCCTACTTTGATCAAAGATTGATGTTGAAGACTTTATTATCTTTAAACCTAAAAATAAAAAAAGGACTCAGAGGGGAGTCTGTGATGTTACGTGCCTCTATTGTGGGGGTCCTTGACATGAAAAATTTGGGAAGCTCTGGATTAACATAACAGTAATATGACAAAGAAAAGCTGTGGTTTGTGAAATGGTAGTAATAGAATATATAATGTCCAGTTAAACTTTCAAAATAAAAGTCTCCGGTAGGCTGGCACTTGGTGAGATTTAGGAAACGATGATGGTTTGGCTTAAAATATCTATAAGTATACTGACCTCACATGGGAACCAAACACCTGTTTCCTGTGTTAAGGTCTGTTTGATCCATCCATCCTAACCTCCTCTTCATAAATACTGTTTGTCCTTATTACTTTGAAAATCTTGCTGTCATGTCCATGTGCACAAATCCATAGATTACAGTTTGTGATTATTCCACAAACTGCTGCGATACTGGCCTGTTCAATCAGTTTACAATCATATAAAACAGAGAAGAGCAGCGAATCCTCACACTGGAGAAACTGGAACCAGAAAAATGTTTGACAAGCGAATTGATTGTCAGAAGAGCTGCACGTTAATTTTCTGTCAAACAACTTATTAGTTGACAAATTCTTTCAGCTTTACAAGTTAGACTGTTACTCGCTGTTAAGAATTATAAATGTATTAAAAATGTTTTAATCAGTGATGTAAGTTTTGTGTACCATTTCTCCAGAGCTCACACCTTTTCTCACAATTTGGTTTTGGACATGCAAGAGGGAGAGCCTAACTGATTTATTATTCTGTTTGTTGAAAATGTTTGTGCTTAATAAATAAGTTTTTCACACGACTAATGTGTCACTAAAACTGTTTAAATAAAACTTAAACTTAGAAAAACATGTGTGTTTTGTGTCTTATTAATTATCAATGATTGAATGCAAAAAAAAAATTTGCAAGACTAATTTAAGCCACACAACCTCTACAAGACAGGGCCCTGAGATCAAACATAAATGCAGGATCGACCTGAGGGCCCTGAGCTTTTCAGTTTTTAATTTACTTTACTGGTGTGTATTACCAGACAAATTTCTAATTAATCAAATTACAGCAAAGTAATTGCCATACTGAGAACCTTAAGGGCCTCTGAGAGAGTCTGGGGGCCCCTGGGGCAGTTGCAAACTTTGCCCTGTTAGTAATCCAGCCCTGTTTCACTATAAGACCAGCTACTGGAAATGCCATCTCTGCCACAGCAAAAAGCAAACATCCCTGACCCACATGACCTCCACCGGTGGAGCTGAAGTGAAAACCTGTGCACACAGATTAGCTTGTAGCGTAGCATGAATAGGCTTCACAACAGGAGAAAAGAGTCAAGAATGTGTTGGAGACTTGTGAAAGTTACAACACGAGGCCTCGGTGCACAGAGACAGAACACAAGAAGACAATCTGCGAGCTTCCTCCTTAAAAAAAAAAAAAGAAAGAAACATCACAGTCTCATCCAGAGTCAAATCACTGGGCTCATTTGCAGAACATCCACCATCCACCGCACCCCGCCTGCCTGTGAGACAAATGTGTCGACCGCAGCAGATTCCTGCCCGGCCCCGTCCTCTATCGGCTCCTTCCTTGAGAACCTGTTTGCCCTGCCACGCCAGGGAGAAGGAGCATCGCCACCATTTTGATTGCTCTTCTCAGCCCCAGCATTGTCGCAGCACAGTGTGTCAAGCTCGCAGTCTCCTTGTCAGCAAGATTTCACACAGTGGCCAGGGGAACTGCAGAGCGGAGCACCGCCACACACACACACACACACACAGGAACACACACATACATACACTACAGTATGCAAACACACCTCCTTCACTCTCCTGACAGGCTGGTCAACAGACACCTTTAGGATATAATATGCAAAAAGTCACCTCGGGCTGGACGATAAACAAAGAACACAGAGCTACTTAATAGATGACCGATAACCTAATCTATCAATAAACTTTTAATGTCTCTTAATCTACTAAAACTAGGGCTTCAACTGATGATTATTATCGCTGTCGATCATTTTCTCGATTAATCCATTAGTTGTTTGGTCCAAAAAAAAGTCAGAAAATGGTGAAAATGTCAGTCAGTGAAGTCGTCAAATGTCTTGTTTTGTCCACAATCTAATTTACTGTCACAGAGAACTGAAGAAACCAGAAAGTATTCACTTTTAAGAAGCTGGAATCAGTGAATGGTGACTTTTTCTTTTCTTAAAACGTGACTCAAACTGATTAATCGATTACCAAAACTAGTTGGCGAACAATTTAATAGGCGACAACTAATTTATTAATCATTGCATTCTTGCAATAACAGGCACACGTGCCAGCAAATAAACAGAGAAGAGGGTCCACTAGTCCCTCTATAAATAATTAGGGCTGCAACTAATGATTATTTTCATTGCACATTAATGTGTCTCTATTAATCAATTAATTGTTCGGTCCATAAAACATCAGAAAATGTTAAAAAATGTCAATCAATGTCATCCCAAAATGCCTCGTTTTGTCCACTATTTAAAGATATTCAGTTTATTATATCACAGAGGAGTAAACAAAACAGAAAATATTCTCATTCAAAAGGCTGTAATCAGGGAATTTTGACTTTTGACCAATTAAATCAATTGACATTTATTAATTTAATAGTTGACAAGTAATGGATTTAATCCATTATTCATTCCATGCAATTCTTACATTTTCTTGCAATAACAGGTAAACATGCCACCAAATAAATAGAGAAAAGGGTCCAGAAGTCCCTGTATAAATAATTAAGGCTGAAACCAGTGAATTGTAGATTTAAAAAATGATCGATTAATCGTTGCAGTTCTGCTTGAAACAACAAACAAATAAGTAAAATCTTGCAATAACAGACATGGGTCCATCAGTGACGTCCTCAAATGTCTTGTTTTGTCCACTAACACTTTACTTCTATAGAGGACTAACAAATAAATAAAATATTCACATTTAAGAGGCTGAAAATCAGAGAATTTTGACTTTTGATGGATTGATTAATTATCAAAATAGTTGGAGATTAATAAAATAGTTGACAGTGAATCAATTAACTGATTAATTGTGCAGTTATAGTTGAATCAACAGATTAATAAGTAAAATCTTGCAATAACAGGCACACGTGCCAACAAATAAACAGAGAAAGGGGTCCGCTAGTCTGTCTGAAAATAACTAGGGCTGCAAGTAACAATTATTTTCATTCCTGATTATTTTCTTGATTAATCGATTAGGTGTGTGGTACATGAAATGTTATCAGTGATGTCCTCAAATCTCTTGTTTTGCCCACTATGCAAAGATATTCACTTTACTATCATAGAGGAGTAAAGAAAACATAAAAGTATTCACATTTACAAAGCTGGAATCAGAGAATTTTGACTTTTCACCTATTAATAGAATATCAACATAGTTAGTGATTGCTTCAGTCATCAATTAATCAACTTATTGTCGCAGTTCTACTTGAAACAACTATAAATAAGTATAATCTAACAATAACAGGCACACGTGCCACCAAAATAAACAGAGAAGGGGGTCGACTAGTCGCTCTATAATTAATTAAGCCCATAAATTATTAGTAATATAAACAACAACACATTGCTTTTGCAATTAAAGGCACCACAGAGTGTGCAAATATCAGATACAAGTGAGAATCTGTCCAAAAACCCTTTCAAAACAAAAGCACAGAATCATCTTGAGAACTTCCTTAAATCTGCAACAGCCATTACTTCACTCAGACACACACACTGACATTCACACACACACACACTGAGAGAAGAGAGTGTGTGTGAGACCACTTTGTTGAACATTAACTACCTGCATGCATGGCCCCAAAAAACAACTGCATTGTTGAGCATTAAAATTCCTCTCTCATTCCCATCACAAACACACACAAAAACAACACACACACACAGTCCCAAAAGTGGCACCTGCAAATCTTGCAGAAATATAAAAATATATATATATTTTAAAACAAACCCACATGTCTGCAAGTTAAGTTGAGTTTGAAATTAAAAATTCAGCAAGTTCATGGAGTCAAAGCGCTGAAGTTAACCTTGAAAGCCCCACAGAAAGGATCTAACCTCACTTTGCAGAGTTCTTCTGCTTCCTCTGGCTGCACTAAAACTTCCGAGCAGAAGAAGAAGAAGAGGAAGCAGCAGAGACAGAGAGAGCAGAAGAAGAGAGAGAGAGAAGAAGAAGAAGAAGGAGGAGGAGGAGAAGAAGAAGAAGATTATGGCCGATTATATTTCTTGAACACACAACCTTTGTTCTGGCGTGAGGGGATCCTGCCTGTCTGACTCCAGGGCTCTCCTTGGAGACTCATCTGCTTTCCTCCATTTTATATGGTGAAGCCCTCTTACTAGTCATGACATACCTGACTTTGACACCAGTGACAGCAAATGAAACATAAAAGCCTCCAAAATAGTAACAATGTAGCAAAAAAAAAAAAAAAAAGGTAGCCTCCTCTTCACACTGGACATGGCTTTCATGTAGTGTGTGTGTATGTGTGTGTGTGTGAGTGTGTGTGTGACTGGACACAGCGGCTATGGCAGCTCCTGTGTGTCGCTAATGGAGGCTGCTGGTTGGGAGAGGAGAGCAATCCGTGCAATGGCTTCTCCATGAAGCTACCGCGGCGCAACAACACGGTCGGTCGGGGGGGACGCACAGCCCGGTTAATTCCCCTGACCAGACATGTCAGAATAACAAAACACTCCTCAAAGAAACACGCAGCTCAGCTAAGGCGACCCCTCTTTTATATATACACCCGCCGTCCATTTCCTTGTGTCACTTCTTTGACAACAAACCCCGACAGGCGACATAGCGAGGAGGCGAGGTAAGGTTGGTTAGGATATAAACTGGGAAGGAAGCGAGAAGACCCACTTGACTTTGGCTGGCTGGCTGCATGGAGCGGCTAAAAAATCCCCCTCTCCTCTCCTGTCCTCCTCCAAAGACTTTAAAAAAAGGAGAATTGGGAGAAGGAGGAGGAAGGGGGTCAGCTCTTTCCAGGTCATTCTCCAAATTATATCCCATGATCTACCATCGCGACGTTCTCGCAGACCTTGAAAGCCCTTCTTGGCGAAATATAGGAGAATGGAAGAGGAGAAAAAAACTCACTGGTACAATCTTCTCCTCAAGCGATCCTCCCAAAAGTTGTCCTCGTAATTTCATGCGTGCGCCCGCTCCGCCGGTCGCTCGGTCTAATGGATGATCGCCATCTTTCCTGCTTCTCCTTTGCTGCAGCTGCAGATGACCTGAGATCCGTCTGTCTCTGAATAATGAGCAACCACCACCACCACACAGACAAGGAGGAAGACAATCTGCAAAGCAGGCTACACACAAAGAAGTTTGGGAGACTAGCAAGCACCAGAGGGTGCACAAGAGTTTACGATGAGACGAGGAGGGAGCATCAGCAGCAGCAGCAGCAGCAGCAGCAGGATGGACAACGTCTCTGTGTTGTGAGAAGCTCATCCTTCATCCAGACTGAAAGGCAGATAGTCAGCATGCAACGCAAAGAGCCTTATCAGCGGCTCAGACCACCAGCAGATACATGCTGAGGGCTCTGTGAATTTTATATAGGCTTTCCATACTGTGTGTGTCTGTCTGCCACGTCATGGGGTTATCTGCAGTTCACTTTGGTGCTGGTGATGCTGCTGCACACTTCATCCAGACAGACAGACAGACACAGAGACAGACAGACGTATAGATAGATAGATAGATAGATAGATAGATAGATAGATAGATAGATAGATAGATAGAAACACAGATTTTGTGAAATAAATATATCAAATAAGGCTGCGACTAAGGATTATTGTCATCATCGATTAATCTTTTGATTATTTTCATTGAATAATAAATTATTTCTTTGGTTCAGAAAAATGGTCAAAAATGTCCATCAGTGTTCCCCAAAAGTCCAAAGTGAAAAGTCCCCAAATGTCTCGTTTTGTCCCCAGTTCAAAAATATTCAGTGTGCTGACACAGAGAAACTAAAATATGATTTTTCTTAATTAAAAAAAAAATGAGTCAAAATGATAAATCGATTATCATAATAGCTGGTAATAGTCGATTAATAAGTGATTAATTGTTGCAGCTCTAATGTATAAAATACAAAAGTACTTTATTTGTCTATGATGCATTATAAACACACTCCTAATGAGTTATAATCTGATCATAGCACTGTATAATTATGTTTATAAGCATCCAGAATGTTTTATAACAATAATCATATCACATAAAGCATTTTATAACATGCAGTATAGAGACAGATTTTATGAAATAAATCATACAGGGATACAACTAAATAAATTATTCAGATTTGAGCAGCTGAAATTAGAGAAATTGAACATTTTTTTTGTTTATTTTTTTAATATAAATGACTCAAAACAATTAATCAAACAAAATAGTTGGCAATTAAATTAATAGTCAGTTAATAATCGATTAATTGTTGCAGCTTTAATATCAAAATACAAGACATACTTTATTCATAATACCTGTTTATATTATAAGGAAACAGTGTCTATGATGCCCATGTCTATAATGCATTATAAACATATTTCTAATGAGTTATAATCTACTCATAGCACTGTATAATTATGGTTATACAGTATCTATAGATAGATAGATAGATGTGAAAACCTGCTTGACAATAAAATCTGATTCTGATACACTGAAACTATCTTCAGAGTTAAATGCACTGCACAATGCACAGTAAAAGTCACTTTTTTTTCAATTACTGACCTCAGTTGATCTTTAGTTCTTGCAGCTGAATGACTCACGCTTGATATAAAGTTCACAATACAGCTTCATTACATTAAAAGTTGTCTACCCATGGAGTCTGGAATTATGGGAAATTATTGTTAGTAGTCCATTAAACACATTCTAATTCATTCTGTGTGACATTATATCAATTTAAATGCCAATATATTTATTTGTAACACCTGTTTTTTAGTAATTATGTTATGTTGCCTGTGTCTATAATGCAACATACAAGAGCTATAATCTGCACATTGCACCATATGATCCTGGTGATAAGCGCTCATAAAGATTCATAATGCTTTGGTCTTTTTAACCTATCCCCTAACCCTTAAATGACGGTTACAGTAAATAGAACAGAAATATATTTCTATAATTCACCAGTCAAATCAAATTATCCCAGCATCCAAAGATTTAACTTTTGTGTTTAAATAAAATAAAATTTAAAAGTCTTAATTCATTCTGTCCTTCATTCAGAAAAATAAAAATGGCTGATGTGTTGTTATTACATTCTTACTGCTGCAGGCTGCTGCTGCTCTGTCCACCAGCTGCTAACAAAGAGGGAGCCCAAGACAAAAGGTGCAGGGTCCTGCTCAGATGTATGTCAGCAGTGTAAGGATGGGTGGGTAGCGGGGTCGGGTGGGGTGGGGGTTGAGCGGGCACGCATGGGCGGGCGGGTAGTGAGGAGAAGAGTCTACCTTGCATGATTGAGCGACCGTAATGTCATCTGAGGGGAACGTTAATCTGCCCTGATGGCTTTTATTGCAAAGAGGTTAACATGTGTGAAATGTATTTAGAATATTTATATAAGTGATGTTTTTGACATGATGGCAATTTAATGAGAAATGTGGAGTTCAGAGTTCTTATGTCATCCACTCAGTCACAAGTATGAAGCGTATTTGCAAATATTCTTTGAACTTCAGACTGTGAACTTTTGCACATCCCCTGGACGATGTTTTGGACATTTCTGCACAAATTGTACAGGTCATATTGTACATATTGTCAGCTGAATGAGTCATGCACGGTATAAAACTCATAATAAAGCTTCATTACATTGAAAGTTGTTTACCCATTTGTCTAAGATGTGTTTTTTTGTCTTGCAGAATTATGGGAAACTATTATTAGTCGGTTATTAATTACATTGAGATGTATTCTGTTTAACATTATGTTAATATAAATGCCAATTAATGTATTTTTTAATACTTGTTCATAGTAATTATGGTAACACTTTCTGTAATGCCCACGTCTCTAATGCAGTATGAACATACTCATAATGCATTATAATCCTCTTCTTCTACAGTACTGAGCAAAAGTTTTAGGCAGGTGTGAAGAAATGCTGTAAAGTAAGAATGCTTTCAAAAATATCAAATGTAATTGTTTATTTTTTTTATCAATTTACAAAATGCAAAGTGATGCAAATCCTTCTGTCTCTTCATGTAATCCCAGACAGACTCCATGATGTTGAGATCAGGGCTCTGTGTGGGTCAAATCATCACTTCCAGGACTCTTCTTTACGCTAAGGATAGTTCCTGATGACAATGGCTGTATGTTTGGGGTCGTTGTCCTGCTGCAGAATAAATTTGGGGCCAATCAGACGCCTCCCTGATGGTATTGCATGATGGATAAGTATTTCTCAGCACTGAGGACTCCATTAATCCTGACCAAATCCCCAACTCCATTTGCAGAAATGCAGCCCCAAACTTGCAAGGAACCTCCAGCAAGCTTCACTGTTGCCTGCAGACACTTATTATTGTTCTGCTCTCAAAACCCCTTCGGCGAACAAACTGCCTTCTGCTACAGCCAAATATTTAAAATTTTGACTCATCAGTCCAGAGCACCTGCTGCCATTTTTCTGCACCCCAGTTCCTATGTTTTCATGCACAGTTGAGTCACTTGGCCTTGTTTCCACGTTGGAGGTTTGGCTTTTTGGCTGCAGTTCTTCCATGAAGACCATTTCTCCAGTGGTCAGACTTCTCCAGACAGTAGATGGGTGTACCAGGGTCCCACTGGTTTCTGCAAGCTCCGAGCTGATGGCACTGCTGGACATCTTCAGATTTTGTAGGGAGGTAAACATAATGAATCCTTCATCTGCTGCACTAAGTTTCCTTGGCTGATGTATAATGTATTACAACTATAATACACTATGATCCTTGCATGGACATCATCACTATTAACAGGTATTTAAAAAGCATGAATATTTATGAGTGCTTATAACTACAATTACACAGTGTTATAAGCAGATTATAACACATTAAGTATGTTTGTGGTGCATTATAGACATGGCTGTCGTGAATTGTTACCATAACTACTATAAACAGGTGTTTAAAAAAGCATTATGAACATTTACAAGCGCTTAACTATAATTATACAGGGCTGTAAGCAGATTATAACGGATTATATATTTATAATGCATTATAGATGTGGGCATCATAGAAAGCGTGACTGTAATTATGATGAACAGGTATTTAAAAAGTATTATGACAACCATTGAGTGCTTATAACTATAACTATACAGTGTTATAAGCAGATTATAATGAATCATAAGTATATTTATAATAGGAGTTCTTAACTAGACAGGGGAATCATAGACAGTGTTAAAGTAATTACTTTTCTCTCTCTCTGTTTTTCTTTTGTCCTTTACAGACAGTAGATGGCAACAACAGTAAGTGACATTTGAACTCTTCTGCAGTTTTTTTTCTTTTTGATATTCAACAACAAAGTTGTTTTTCTGCCGTAAACTTGTTTTGTTTTTTCTCGTACCTTATAATCCTGTCTGTGACATTCAAACTCCTGAAAAACCTCATCCACAAATCTTGTGAACTCGCTCGCTAGTGATTGTTGGCTGATTTACAGGCAGAGACACAGAGAGGAATTAAATTTGTGTAAGATACAGACGTAGTTAATCATGTTTGACAAGTGTTGGTGTTGCCTCTTGCGAGGGTTCGGTTATGAATTATGGATCGTGGGATACATATTTTTTGTGGAATTTAATAGAAAGCTTCAGATAAGAAATGATATTCAGTCAGTCTTTGTATCACCAACCTGCTCCCTGTGTCACCGGTGCTAATACAGGGCCAGAGTCTGCACAATGCTGTTAAACAGTGTGATACAAACAGTGTCTAAATTATGTGACACCTTGGGATCTGAATCATGTGGGAATATGAAATATATAATGTGCTGTTAAAGCATAAGGTGACAGATGGAAACAGGAATGAGGCTTTTTTTAAATGCAGCTCCATAGTGCCAGTTCTCCTGTTGCAGTGACGTACATAGCCCCATGTATTTCCCAAACACTGTGGCCAATGATCACTTGGCCCAAAAATGACTTCCTCCCCTCCTTCAGGGTTACCTCTGATGCCCTTTTCCTCATTCACGCTTTTTCTTTTGTTACTCGAAGCATCTTCGAGAAAATTAAAATTGCACAAAAAATACCTGTATTATTTTGAACATATTTGATGTCTCAACAGAAAGTCTCTGGAGGAACGACGTGTGAAATACACACAACCATGCAGACACGCACACACTGTGTTGACAGCGTGTCCTGTGGGTGCCAGGTAGCAGCCGGGGTTTATCATGCTGCTTGGACATATGGCTGCTGCGGCAAATCTGATTAATATGGGATGGCCAGGAGTCCAGCGTACAGCAGAGGACAGACTGCACCAGGACATCCCCACTGGTCCGGCCTCCCCCGCACACACCGTGCCAGGCCTCCATCCAGCACGGCTAAAAACAGACCAGTCGTCAGGGATTCAGATGGTCTAAGCAGTGGGAGAGCGGGAGGAGCGGAGGGGGCACTGTACAGATTTAGAAGGTGGCCAATGATTTTTTTTGGATACATTAATATTAAAGGGATAGTTCCGAATTTTTGACAGAAGGTTAAATGAGGTAAAATAGCCCAGAATCCAGAGATAATTTTTTAAATTCTTGCAGGAATCTGGATTATATCTTGAGCATATATTTAGATTTTTTTTATATTCCTTATTCCAGGTCAAATACTAAACTAGCATTTTACATTATGCATACACATTAAATCAAATATTCAAATATGCCCTCATGCCATATATTGAAATATATGGATCAATTTTGTGGTATATCACCACTTTTTGTCATTGAAGCATATTGGAAAAATATCTAAACTCCATATTCTGATAGTGTTTAAGTGGCCCCAATCCAGAGATAAGATGTGCTCCAAATCTGACATCTTAGAGTGCCATGGTTGGGTAGTATCCAACATGAGTGTCATCGTATATGGCTCATTGTTTGAAATATCTTGGCAAAACCACCTCTGGATTCTGGGGTATTTTGCGCAGTATACTTACCCAGAGTCTGTGTATTTTTTAGTTTGGAGTGTGTTTGGAGAAGCAGCAGGACAGAAGCAAAGTAAAATACAGCTGTTGACAGGATCAGCATCGAAACGTATTTTAGACACTTAAAAAAAAAGGCTGACTTTAAAAAAAAGATCAATATCAGTTTAAGTGTACGCTATATTTAGAATATTCTCACCACTTTACTTTGCCATTAGACAGGCTATTTGAAAGGAAACAGCTTTGTAGAAGCCAGATATCAACCAGACTCCACCAGCAAAATCAATCATTTTACTTTGCAGAACAAGGAAGTTGCTGGTCCACTGCTGCCTTTATCTGTTAGTTCGTTTGTCTTATTGTCTTCCTTCAGTGTTTTAAAGGGTCAGTTTGGATTCATCAAGGTCACACCATGAAACAAATGAACTAACTGACCGAGGCAGTGGTAGATGAACAAATCCTGTGTTATGTGAGGTAAAATTACTGTTCTTTGCCAATGGAGTCTGGTACTTAGCTTGTATAACATCCGAAAATCAGCCTGATCTGATCAGTTTGCTGGTGTTTTTGTGCTTGGTGAGTAAAGAAAATACAAAACAGAAGTGTTTCCAGTGAAGGTTTAATGTATCACGCTATCCCGTCTTTGGTGCCAGCCGGGGTAAAGTTAACAGACACAGAGGACGGATGAAGTTACATGGTGTTACTTTTCACTTGCTGTTATTAAAAAATATATTTCTTTGTTCATTATATTTGTAATAAATGCCAAGAGTTAGGGTGAGAAAGACCTCCAGAGGTCTCACCAGTCCAGATGTGCATGAGCTAAAGCTTGTCAGGCTGTTTAATGCGTTGGACTAATTTCGTACAATTGCGACGTTTAACATTTTAAATTGATCTGAGATTACTGTGGTCATTTGCTTGGGACTAACTGCAGCATTAATGAGGGCTATAAGCCAGAAATATTAAGTACTCATCCTTTCGTCCTGCGCCTTTGTTACTTTTGTCCCAACAGAGAGGGGCGAAAATAACAATGTGCAACATCAAACTGCAGCCTTTGTGTCTGACTCATTTGTCAATTAACAAAAAAGGTTGATACTGCATATAATTTATCACCATTTCACTTGGAAAATATTTAAAAACAAGCATCTTCAAGTGGTTATTTCAATAGATTTCTGCAAATAAAAACATTTTAACGAGCGGCGACTGGGATGTGAATTAAAATTTTGACCTTTTCACACTGCATACTCTCCTGTATGCTGGGTGAGAACTCCAATGCACCGTCTTGAAAAGTTCCCAAGCCTGGAATTGAGACACAGTGGAGTCCTGTATGGGTCAGCAAACATTACCAGAGGTCTAACTGTGTGCCAGTGGAGAGGGGACAGGGGAGATACGAAGGAGATAAAATGATTGTCGCCCAGATAGTGTCTTCCTACACCTACAAATCTGATTTCATCTGTGTTTTTTCTTTATCTCTTAGACATCTTTCTAACTTATAAAACACAAACAACCCCATACATACAAAATAAACATATAAAGATACATATGATCTGTATGCATCAGCTCAATTCCGACACACACACAGTAGAAAGAAGGGATTCTTTAGATGCATTTTGACAGGCCTTCTTAATTGAAATGGATTTTTCTATGACATTATGATGAAAGAAATGGCAATACATATTATTGTTTCTTTCATCAGGATCTACACCATATCCCCAGATATAGCTTTTTCTCCAAAAAAAAATACACTGGCTGTAGCTATACTGCATGAGGGATCACTTGTATTACAAAACGCAAGCATAACAATGTGCATAAAATAGAAATAAAACCAGTGGCTGTTGCCTGCAAGGACTTCTAGAAAGAGATGTTACATCCAGGAAAACTGTCATGGCATGTGCCTAAATGGAGAAATGATCATGAATTATTAATGCTTCAATTACTATTTCATTTAGATAAACCCTTTAACTCGTCAGAAACGGTTCATAAATGTCTTCGTGTTGTCAGGATTACCAGAAACGGCTGCACACGGACTTGGATCTGGCCTGTTGTGTGTGTGTGTGTGTGTGTGTGTGTGTGTGTGTGTGACATTTGCATGTTTGCTTGTTTTTTCCCTGTGTTCAGATGGCTTTCGTCTGTGTGCTCAACTGTCTTCTAACAGTTCAAAGATGCAAATCAGGTGAATTTGAGGCCCAAAGGAGTGTATGTGTTTGTCTGTGTTTACTCTGCAGACTGGTGACCTGTATAACGTCTTCTCAATGCAGCTGGATCCAGCTCCCTCCGACTCTGAACCAGGAATATGCAAATGCAGACAATTAAAAGAATTTAAAGGTGTTCTGTTGCACTATACTTTACAGTGCACCAACAAGACAACAAGTGAAATCACATATCTGTTACTTACCCATTCAAAAACAGATGTGAAACACGTTTACAAAGTAAAGGCCAAAATTATAGAAGCAGATATGCGATTTCACTTTAGTTTACAGTACAGGTCTGTTGTAATGTGTCCCTAATTACAATCTAATAAAGTCTAGGAAGAGTCTAATGGTGGAAAATAAAACACTGTATTCTACAATACAGTTCTGTTATAATGTGTCCCTAATTTCCCCCTAATAAAGTCTAGCAAAGTTCAAACTGTACACTTTAGTTTACAGTCCAGTTCTGTTAAATTGTGTCCCTAATTTCCCTCTAATACAGTCTAATAAAGGTCCAACTGTACACTTTAGTTTACAGTCCAGCTCTGTTGTAATGTGTCCCTACTTAGCCTCTAATAAAGTCTAATAAAGGTCCAACTGTCCACTCTTGTTTACAGTCCAGTTCTGTTGTAATGTATTCCTACTTACCCTCTAATAAAGTCTAATAAAGGTCCAACTGTCCACTCTTGTTTACAGTCCAGTTCTGTTGTAATGTGTCCCTACTTACCCTCTAATAAAGTCTAATAAAGGTCCAACTGTACACTTTAGTTTACAGTCCAGCTCTGTTGTAATGTGTCCCTACTTACCCTCTAATAAAGTCTAATAAAGGTCCAACTGTACACTTTAGTTTACAGTCCAGCTCTGTTGTAATGCGCTCCTAATCACAATCTAATAAAGTAGAGTAATGTGTCCCTAATTACTCTCTAACAAACTCTCATAAGGGTCTAATACTGTCTAATAAAGAACATATTATTATTTCTAGTGTTACATCTTATTAGTGTACTGTAAGATAACATGTGGACAGATGTTCTACAAAAAGTAATGACAAGACTTTGAGCAGTATGTGAGATGTCCTACCCGGTCATTCAGGAGTCTCTGAGCTTGTTTTTTTTTTTGTAGCTGGATTTTTGTACTACACACAATTTCATGTGAAATTTTCTTCCAAATCAAAAGAGAACAAGCAGTACAGTCATTACAGTGCACTTACAGTACATATCAAAATAGCACAGTGAACAATACATATACCTGCTGTGTAATCTGAATGCAATTTTCAGCGGGCTAAACTTAAAATGCTTCTTTGGATAAGAGCACTTTATATGTTTTGTGGAACACAACAATTTGTGGTGGCAGACAAAGCAAAGGGACTGAGAAAGAGTATTTTATTTTTTACTTTCAAGATTTAAAGACGCTGCCACTTCCCTTAAAAAAAATGAATACTCAAAATGTTCCTAATCATCATATTTATAGAGCATCTTTAGTTATTAAGAGCAAATTGTTATATATTGTTTTATCAGAAGACAACTCAAAAACATTACAGGTCTTTTCCGCTGACCTTCAGCGGAACTAGACAAAATATGCATTTTCACTTACCTCAATCAGCACCTAACAAATGTAAAGCCATTTATTCACATACGCAAGAAGACATTTTAACATTTGAACCTCTGATACAGTCGTGGGTACAGTTTGTAAGAAAAACTCCCTGATGTGAAAGGAAAGGCCCAAACATGACAGAACCAGCATGGCTTCACGCTGCCAGCAAACTGCTGCCCAGTGATTTGCATAACCTTTTCACAGCTCATTTGACTATCATATTCTAATCTGTAGATGGTGTCAGTGGAGGTATCACCTTTCTAAAGGGCTGAGGGATTGCTCTGCCACTCCTGTTTATTCCTCGCCTCCCTCATGGCTGACTGGCTCTGACTGCTCCACTGGTGCTGATGGTACTGATGGTGTGTAGGAGCGATCTGTACTCTGTGACTGTATGCAGACAGATGGGTATGTCTGGATATGCTGCTTTTCATTCTCCTCAGATCATCAACAAGTCAGTTCCTGGTATTATAAATTCAAGATCAAATCACAGGCATTAATAAGAGTTAATGTTAAGGCTATCTCACTGGCCCTATATTTTAAAATGAAATCACACTGCTTCCGAAATCACATAAGATGCGATACCCAAACTGTGTACTATATGTCAACATACTTTTGTGTAAATAAACACTAGTATGTATCTTTTCACACTGCTCTGTGTGTCTGTCACTTCCTGAAAGCATTCTTGCTAGTTGAAGATATGCAACCATGGTAACAATTAACTAAAAGATATTATGCCAGAGCTGCCTTGATCGTTTGTCTGCTATCTGCTGTTGTGTTGCTGTAGTCACATTGTGGAATATTATTTTTACTTTATATATTTATTTCCAGTGCTTACGTACTGTAATTTTTCCCAGGAAAAAGTATCCACCTTGCATATTATTGGTTTCTTACTAAGGATGTTCTAAATATCTATTTTAGCGTAATAAATAGCATGTTAGTATGGAAATTCAGACACAGCCTTGTGGCTAAACTCGACTAGGCGCTGCTGCGTTGCGTTATGGCTGCGCCACGTCAGCAGGAACTGATCGCAGACACAATGCTTGTGATTCCACCAGCAGCGCCTCGGTGCATCCCAGAAGCGGCTCTCCGCTCCGCTCTGCCTCAAATACGTACCGAGTCTATTTTTGACAAATGTGGAGTCGATTAGCACAGAGCAGATCAAATGGGCAGGAAGTCAGACACAGAAAAGGCAGGGAGAACACGGCTAATTTTCAAAATAAAAGACCCCGTGTAGACTCCTAATCATAAAAACAGACAGAAAAGAAACTTTTTAATCACATACCCTGCTTATCCATGGTAGAAGCACTAAGAGCAGGGAAAGAGGACCTAATCAACTAAATCTGAGCAAGTAAACATAATCAGGAGTGAAAAACACTCCTCTGCTGAAATGCTGCTGGAGGGGCCTGCAGCCACGCAGAGGACGGATCAGAACTGGGGCACAGACGTGCTGTGCTTGGTGGAATCAACCAGTTAGTTTTCAACAACATGCTGGAATGTGCTAATATTTATTTTAGCAAGAGTCTACAGCCATGTTAGCTGCTCTACAAGGCTGCAGGCCCACTAAGTTTGAGCTAAATGTTGTTTAGCTGTTGTTTAGCTAGGCATAATATTAGGTATAATGGTTACCAGGTCCACAGTCTTAGTTTAGCATATTGGAATGCTAGCATTTGCTATTTAGCACTAAACATAAATTAGCTGATGCTGTTGGGAGAGTTATTAGTTTTCATCAACCAAAGAATTGGATAAATTAAAATTGTAGACTGGTGTTAAATGCTATGTCATGTGGTGTCTCTCTCATGTAGATTTGGCAGAATTAAACAACTACAAAGGGACTTCATCTTAGTGTGGTTGCATTATGCTATGTGTTAGCCTTAAAATTCTAGGTTTAACTTAGACTTTGTCTTTTGACATGACTTTGATATCTGTCACAATAATATTTGAATTTGCTGCCTTCAAATGGGGCTCATGAGCTGCTGGTAAACGATATGCTTAGCATTCAAGTGACTGAATCTTGAGAAGCCTGCTGCTAGGCAACAGCAACACATAGACGCCAAAACTGTCGGCATCTAGAAGCCACAGAGGCAAACAATTTAGCAAAGTAACAAGCAGATAATATAATGGAGGAAATACAAATGCATAATGAAAAGATGAGGCCGGAATATCAACATTTTCCTCAGACATATTATAAAGTTAGAAAGAAAAACTTAACATCAACCAAAAAATGCACTTCTGTGGCCTCCAGCATTTCTGAAAATATCAGCATGCACATCACCTCCTGAGAACTCAGAGCTGTCAGACAATTTTCACTTGGAGGAACGTGAATACCTCAGGTAATCACGACCCCATTTGAAGCAAACAAAAAACACGCTAGTGGCTCTCGAAGGCTAACATGCTCGCTTGTTAGCATGCTAATTTTTTTTCTTATTAGCACTAAAAATAAAGAACAACCAAAACCAATAGGAATATCGTTAGTTTTGCAGGTATGACCAAAACTACTGGATAAATTTGAATTTTAATTTGATCATGGCAAGATATTTCACTCATAGCCACAAATGTCAACCTCATGAAGGCACTGCAGGGAAATTCAGAGATCACCAACTAACTTCTTAGGATTTGTAGTCTTTTAAGCTTGTGCGTCTGTAACAAATTTCATGGCAATCCATCCAATGATGATCGAGACATTTCACACACACACAAAAAAAATCAGATTTTGCTTCATCCTCTGAGAACCATGAATGTATGTTCAAAATGTCATGACGTAGTATCCAGTTAGTTTGTAGTACAGATATTTTATTCAGGACTAATGTGGTAGACCGACAGACCAACCAGTTGACCAACAATACCAACTAGAGTCATATTGCATATGGCTAAAAATGAGTAGCACTTACTAGTCTTTTGCTTATATCTTTCATCTGCTGTATTCAGTTCTCTGCGGTTGAAAATATATGTAATGCGACATGTAAAGACACTGTTCTCTGCAGAATATTGCTTAATTCATAATAAAGTGCTTTAGCATATGTTTTTCCAGTAAAAATACCATTGTGTGCGCACATGTGTGTGTCTCTGAGTGTGTGCTGGGGGATAATTTCTCATTGTGGGGCTTTTTATTGCTTTCAAGTCCTCATTCTCTGACCTCAGTGAAGTGATTGCCTCTGATAATGCCATTAACCACTGCCCTGCAATTCTCTGGGGCGCAGTCAAGAGACTGAGAATAGAAAATACTTTTATTTCTGAGTGAGGTGTGGATGTCTCCCGCTCTTGATTTATCAAAGGGCAGAAATGGCCACATTTTATTTGCTTCTAACTAACCAAATCATACATCTATCGCTCCTCACCTACTAAGCCTTTCATTTGTATGCCAGTGGCTGAGGCGGAGAAAGATGGTCAAATGAATGGGCAGTAATAAATGGCACTCTAATGTTATAAAAGCTGAGGCCGTCTTTTCTGTTTATTGCTGTAAACAGCAATAGAATAGGGCATAATAAACGTCTGAGCATGCTGTGTTTAGTATAATAGAAAGAAGAGATGATGCGAGGATTCAAGTTTTCTCAAACTACATTTTATTTCTTGATATTCTCATGTTTCTTCTCCATTAATTTTGGGCTTTGCAAGTTTATGTTTCATTTGCACAAACACTTTGTCCATATCCAAGAAGCACCTCAAACAAACTCATCTTGAGTCAAGGAAGCCCTCCCACCTAAACTTTTTTTTGGTAATATCATTTGTTTGCAACAATTTTATTGAGTGGGTTTTTTTTTTTTTAGCATGGCTCGAGGAATGACTATGTTGGTTGATCTGATGCATTGACTGTATACGAGTGTCTGTCTGCAAAATAGTGATCAAGGTTGGAGCCACAGTATTTAGGTATTTAGGTCAAATATGACGTGAAAAAAGGGCAAACTTATCAGAAAAATGAACACATGAACAAACATTAGCATGATAAGAACTTCCTAAAATGACAGAAACTACCTTTTAGTAAAAATTTATGTGATGTGTATTATGATTTTTTTTAGTTTGGTTCATGTCCCATCTGCAAACATTGCAGTGGCTTTATGACCCACTGCAGCCAGCCTCCAGGGGGCGATCAAGATGTTTGGGCTTTGCTTTTAGGGAGCTGTCATGTTATCCCTCGTTGTACTGTCATCAGTCTGCTGGTCCACCAATTTGGCCAAGGCTGAAATATCTCAAGATCTATTGGAGAGATTGCCATGAATTTTGGTAGTGATTCATGATTCATACAGCGATATCAGCAGGTAAAATAATAAAAAATATAATGACATTCCCATCAGCGTGAGCTGTACTTTGAATTTAGTGCCATTTAGTAAATGTTAGCATGCTAAAACACAAAACTAAAATGGTAAACATGGTAAACATTATATGCGTTTAGCACCAAAATGTTAACATGAGCATGTTAGCATGATGATGTCAGCATTTAACTCAAAGCAGCCCTGTGCATAAGTTCAAGGGTTACACTGCACACACCCACTGAGCCGAAGAACAAGTGAGAGGAAAACCTGCCTGTAGAGTCAGAATATTTTCACATCTGACTCAGTGAATTAAAGATTTATTTCAACCAAACCAGAGTTAATTATTGTTTGAACGGTGGAAAGACCAGCAAAGATGGTTTTGGTGAGTTTTATTTTCTGTTGAGCGCAAATGAAGTATGTTTTACAATAAGCTAACAAGGCTGGAGAAGCTGGAGAGGGTGCATGGTTGTCTTTTTCTGTTACATAAGGAAAATAGGAGGAGGAATATTTCTTTTCTTGACATTTTGTGAGTTTGTTTTGATTGTTTACAGGATGTACCAAACATAACATAGCAAACGTATGTAACAGAGCGAACTTGCAGCCTACACAGATCTCCCAGCTGAAACAATACAGCTTCACAAAGCCATTAGCAGGAAAGTACTTTGAGCTGCATGTTATGAATGAAAGGTGCATGCATGTTGATGTATTTGAATATGTATGTCAGTGTCCACTTCAGGACTATCTGAATCTGCCTGCGTCCTCTTTCTCCGTCTCTCCCTCCATCTTTCTATCTGCAGTCGGCGTCCAAGGTGTCTTTATCCCCATCTATGTAACAATAAATCTGCTCTGCCACAGGAACTAAAAAGTCCCCAGGTGAGAGCTGCGCGAAGAGGCCCTCCTATCAGGGAACAGCCAAGCATACAGTGGACAGTGGCATCTCTGGGATTAAAAACTGCTGCATCCACTGTTCCCCTGGCCCATTGACGGATGGATAAAGCCTTGGACTTCACCTTATTGAAAGAAGGAGAGAGCGCCCGGGGAGCCATGAAATCCATAGACCCTTCTTTAAATGGGTTTGTAAGAGGCTTCCGCCAAGCAAACCACGGCTGAAAGAGCCCATTAAATAAAGCCCAGCTCCTCAGCAAGGAGCAGGGGCAGATTCATCAGAGAGGAGAAGGCAAAGATAATGATAGCTCATGGCCAGATGTGAGACGTTGGCTCCACTCGCATGTCATGTGGGACCATGTCAATAACAACAACAACGGACAGACAGACAAACAGTCTTTTCACACTTTCTTCTCTGTGGGGACTTGTGTCTTCCAGAAGCAGATGCATATGGAAACATGAACACGTGATGTACAGACAAGTCTGGGACAAGAATCCTTTCCTATCTGAGCAGAAATAAGACATAAGGGTTCCATAAGGGTTCTTCCTGAAGGGCTGAGGTTCTACTCAGAAACATTTACTTCTGAGAAGCCCTCTTTGAAGAAAGGGGTTGGCAAGGGATCTTCAAGACTAAGGGTTGCATTAGGAACCCTTTTCATCCAATAACAGAAAAGAGTTTTCTGTAGAACCCCCT
>JAJHUR010093506.1:0-18079 GCA_027495735.1 Lutjanus campechanus | reverse complement strand
TTTTTTTTATATTCACAATGGATCAAACGATTGTGTAATGATGTGAAGGGTGTCTCACAGTGTTGAACCCAAAAAGAATTATCACCTGATTCTGCAGTTCCCCCCTCAGCTCTACTGAATATGTTCAGTCTTTCAGCGCATTGTTTTGGTTTTGCAACCTTCAATTTTAAAGTTTTGGTTCAGTCTTATCAGCTGATTCCGCTACAACTGAGCTGATTGCAGCCATTCTTGACAATGCTTGTGATTCTGCCATCTGTCAGAAGTGAGAATATGCGCCAAAACTATTTTTAATAAAAGCCGTGTCAAGCTGCACAGAGCAGATCAAGCCAGGCAGGAAGTCAGACACAGGAACAGCATAGAGAATCCAGACAAATTTCAAAATAAAACATATACAGATCGTAAAGACAGACCAAAAAAACAAACAAAAAAACAAAAACAAAAAATCAAGCTATAATATCTACATTAAAATATCTAAAATTGCTAGATAAATGTATTTATATATTTTGTTGATTACATCATCCCAAGTGTTTCCAACAATGTCCAGAAACATCCATAATTTATAAAAGTTAACCGTGTTTCCTTCTAGCCGTAGCTGGTAAAGCTCCAACGAAAACACAGGATATGTCAAATATATCACTCAGAGCAGTCATTCCCAAAGACTGGGTCAGGATCCACAACTGGGTCAAATTTAAGATTTGTATCAGCAGTACACCTTTTATAAACATTTAAAATATGTCTGTTTTTTCACTGATGAGAGAAAAAAACAAGAGCCTGTTAATTCTGTCTAAATGCACTTATTTTTCTCATTGAAGTGGGCTAAATGTTCTATGTTGTTTTCCTGATAAAAGAAAACAAAAACCAACCAATTCAGCCTAAATGAGTTTCTCTCTCATTTATAAAGTGTACATTTTTCAATAAAGCATCAAGATAATATAGGGTGAAGCAGAAATGGCAGTGAAAATGGTCAGGGATGTTTATTTATGCACACATGAACTCTTCTCAGAATTTATTGATAAGGCCTATCGTGACTTGGGTCATGATGATTTGTTATTTTTAAAAAGTGGGTCCTCAGAAAAAAAGACAGGAAACACTGAGTTAGAATGAAGAAAGAAGTCAGCAAATGTGACTAAATATAATGTGAATAAAACTTTAATGAAGAGTCATGTCAGTTAGATTTTCATCAGCTGTGGTGGCTGTTTAACAATGAAGACAACAACTCCCATGATCCCACGCTACTTCACAACATCATCAAACTATAGTTCTTTTTACACAGAGATCCCACAATATCACTGCAAGGAGGGTTTAACTTTAAACTGGCTTCAGTGTTGCCAGATATATGATAATTTCTTCACTTCTTCAAAGTGGAACTTTTCAGCGCGTCCCTGAACACAGCAAGTCCTGCATGTAAAAACAACCCCCCCCCAAAAAAAAAAAACATAAAATGCCTCCATACTGCTCATCTGGCGTAATCCAAGTCTCCTAAAGCCCAGGCATGTATCACACGCCCTGTCACACCACACACACCTAGTTCATCTTGGCATATTGAGGTTGGTTATGGTGTTTTGTTGTTGTTTTTTTCTGTTTGAGATTCTGCAACGCTGTTTTCCTGTGAACTATCTATCTATCCATCCATCCATCCATCCATCCATCCATCTAAAAGCACAAAAATCAAAGAAAAAGGACAAAATCAACAGATTGAGTCTGGCATGAAGCCATGTGGAGGTCAGAGGAAAATGACGTCACAGACGCAACATCACAGAGCCGTGTGCGGTGGAATCCAGCAGTCAGTTCACTCATCAAACTTGGCAGCAGGAGGCAGCCGTTTTCAGTAAGAAGCTTTGATAAACTCGCTGCACACGACCTGCTCACCACCAAACAGCAGACAGACACAGTCGGGGACGAGCTGGTGAACATACAGTAAAGGAGCATTTAGCATTTTTACTTTGGCATTCCAAATCACCACCTCACCACAGCATCAGAGGGACTACTGACCATGTTTGGTTTTGTAAAAAGGACGTTTTCAGCTCGTTCTGCCGAACAAAAGTGACTGAAAAAAAAACACAAAAGAGGCCTACAGTAAGAGTTTGTTATAAGAGGTATTTTGTGACTGCAACTGGTTGTGGAACCAAATTGATAACCTCTGGGTTGGAGACCAGCCATCAAACACAAATGTTGCTAATACTGTACTTAAAGTGGTGCTCATAAGACATTACATGGCATAATAAGCACATAATGATAATTAGTACAATAAGATATAATAAACAGAATGTGCGGAAACTGTAAGAGGCTGAATGCTTTATGGGGAAGCTGTTGAGTTAATGACACAATATTAAAGTGAATGTGATTGTGTGATGTTGCTGATGATGTTCTCCCTGATGTGTGATGAAAGTTGATCTTTGCTTCTAATGCTTTTATAATCTGCTGTTAAGACATCACAGTGCACTTCAAATAAAATGTTGCTGCGGCTTCTCCTGCCACTTTACAAAAAAAAAAAACAAAAAAAAAATCTCAGAAGGAAGCCCTCGCTTGTCGTCCCGCAGCCTCGTCTACCGTAAATGGATGCTGCTGTTAAGGCAGTGGGTGGAACTGGAATATAAAAGTGTTTACCTGACAGTCAATTAGTATGCATCACATCAGCAGCGTTTCCTGTGAGAGCGTTGACTGTGCAGAAGCACATCTAACAGTTACTGATTCAAATTTGTCTCTCGCAACCATTTTTATTTTGTTTTATTCAAAAATTAGAAACACACTACACTACTGCTGGTTGTGTACATTAGCTTACCTACAGTATTAGATTTTATTCTAATAGTGTGAGTTCAACCGAAAAAAAACCCTTCTGTTTTCATTCCTTTAAAGAGAAATGTGCAAAATGTTAATTAATTGGTAATTAATCATAAAGTGACCGTGATGTGTTAAGCTGAAATATTCACTTTTCTTGATGTGAACTCTGCAGCCACGGCGTCCCATTCCAGACAGATACCGGTTTTGTATGTTCATTTCACATTAATCAGAGTTCAAATTAATGCAGAATTTTTGCAGAATGAATAAGTGTGTGTTTTTGAGTTGTAAGAAATCGTTAATAATCTTGTAGGACACGCAGATGCTTATTACTGTTAAATTGAGCAAAATGTTAATGGAGTTTGGCAGCAGCGAGACAGGCAGCCACTGAACTCATCATCCAGAGTGTGTTATTTCAGAGCAGTGGGCTTTTGTTTTCAGGATAACAGGCTGAACTTTGGACAATTATAAACAGCTAATTAACTGACAGTGGAGGACTTGTCCTCACTTGTTATTGTCAATTTACAAGACTGCATGCGTTCTGCGCTTCTGCAAAGCTCCTGCAGCCAGTCTGTCTCCAGTGTCTGGGGAAGACACATAGTCTGTGGCCCCAGCTCACTGTTTGGACTGCTGTACTCATTTTTGGACACGCACTCGCTACATATTACTATAATAATTTTTCAATACCGTATGCCGTGATATTGTGAAACTGTATTTCTTAAAGGGAACACACACAATGTAGTTCATTTTGTCTCAGTCCCACATACACTGTCCTGCTGCAAGAAAAGAACAGTGGTTCAGGTAAAGTCAAGGCTATTTTAATTATAAGCCTATAGTCCAAATTCACAAATCATTTGCCTCAGAGGGCTTTACAATCTGTACAGCATATGACAGCCTTGTTACCTTTTAAACCTGAATTAAATGATGAATTTATTCGATTTTATTTTTTTGCTACTAAATAGATTTTAGTTCATGTCAAAGCTGCAATATCTACTTGAGACATCACAGGTTATGGCCTCAGTGTGGACGAGAGCACAAGCTTAAATTATACTTTTGGCAAGTCCCTGAAAGTCTGTGTGATGTGAATTTCATCATCAGAGGGTTGTGCATAAACTCTGTGCAGACATCCACATATCTCCAATTGTTTGCCACTAAACCTCAGCAAGCTGCACGTGCATGTGAAATGCATCTTCCATGTGAGCAGTACACAATCAGAACTATTACGTGTCTGAGGTGTCTGCAGTTGTCTATGTATACGTCTGCTTGGGAGTATATTCAGGCCTTTAGAGGCTTAAGTCCACCGCGACCCCACGTTCTATCTATTAGAACGTGAGGTCGTGGTGCATTTAAGGTAGTTAGACTCAGGCTGACCGCAGATTAGCTCAGATTGAAATACATTTTCAGCCAAAAGAAAGGCATGACGTGATGTTACATAACTTGCTAATACATAATGCACCTCAAGATAATCCACAGACCTTTTTGCAGTAGAATCCGCCAAATCTACTTTATTTCAATGAGAAAGAAAATAGTTCCTACATGAAACTGCTCACAACAAGGTCTGTGGATTATCTTCAATAACCGGGTCATGATTTTTGGAAAAAGACATTGCTGTTCAAATTTGTCTTTTGGCACTTTGAGCACCACAAACTGAGTGTCATTTAGTCCTGTTACACAGAAGAGAAGGCAGACATCTCTACGGCCGATATCCAAAACTGCAACTTATCTAGATAAACAGCACCACAGGCCAGGGGAAAAATATGTCATCTTGATTTTGGGATGAACTGTCCCTTTAAAGCTGTAACATTTCCACATTAAAATGTCTACTCTGCTTCCCACAATGAAACAGAGAAATATGTATTTTTCTCAAGGTAACAGTGCATCTCCTACCAGCCACTAGTTCTGTGACTATAGCTATAACTTCTGTGAAAATATGGGATCTAATGGATACCTTAGTGAGTGTGGAAGGAAGTTGGCAAACATCACTAAACATAACATGAATAAAACTTTAATACATTACCTCGTCCATGAAGGTGATTTCTGCCTGAGTCATGTCAGGTAGATTTTCCATTGGCAATGATGGTTGTTTAACATCGAAGACAACAACTCCCATGATCCCATGCTACTTCACACATCATCAAACTATGTCTTTTGTTATTGTTTCAACATGAGGGACACCCGTAGCATCAGAACTTACATATTGTGCGTTACACAATACCGTTACAGGTACAAAAAAACTTCATCACCAGAATTTTTTTCCTCATTTGCCTCTTAGGGCTTCCATACTTTTTCTTCTTTTGCCTCTCTAAGGTCATGATTGCTCTGATAATTTTGTCCTAGTAGAATTAAGGCCATGTTGAAAGATGGATGGCAATAAAAGAAGCTTCGGTTTCTTCTATCTCATCATGAAACCTGTAGAAGTGCACCTGAAAACGCAGATTATCCAGCAGCCTCTGGTTTCATCACTGATCTTCAGAGCGTACAGTATTTGGTGATGTATGTGCGTCAGTGTGTGAACATGTGCTCGCAAGTGTCTGTGCAGAGGCCACTGCATTTCATATTCCTCCTGTCTCTTCTTTATTAGGTTGTTTACCAGTGCAGCTGAATACCGAGCAGGCGGGGTGGGTGGGAGGGCGGTGGGAGCCGGGGGTTTGGGCCGTTCGAATTTAGAGCCATTTTTCAAAATTTGATCCAATTTCCGTAATTCTCAAGCCTCCTGTTTTCAAAGGTCCCTCCACTCTCCTTTCCAGTCTGTGACAGGCGCCGAAGCTTATAGACTAATATAATCACCCACCCGCCCACCTCCCGCCTGCCCCGCCCGACCGCTACCCTTGCACACTGATGCGGGGCCCATTCGCACAATATTGGCACAGCTGCAGCACCCAGGGTGCCTTATGATTATGAAGATGAGGGGAAACAGAGAGCTGCAAGCTGTCTGCTGTCTCCTGGGGCCCATCATCACCTCCCTCTCTCTGTTTCTCTCAACTGTTTCACCTGATGCACCACGAGGGTTTTTTCTAACTGTTGGTGTATTTTTAGCTCACCTCCATGTTGTTTTCACCGGCCCTCAGTATAGAGATGCAAGGGCCGATTGTCCATAGGGCCAGAGGTTTGGACAGTATGGACGGTCACTTTCAGTCCCCAAACATACAATACACTGTATATCCGGGTCAGACCGCCACATGCAGCAATGAGTTAGTATTTATGTTTATTTTTCAGCCACTTTATCATCAAACACCTCCTGCAGCTTTTCTGTTGTTTTTTTTTGTTGTTTAAAACTGCTGACGCTATTCCCACTACCTTCCCCATACAAAACTCTGATAGGGAAACTGCCGATTTAAGGTAGCTGCAGACTAAGCCTTCTTTTGAACTGCATAGTGTGTTTAGTTAATTTAATTTAATTTAATTTATTTAATTAATTGAGAGCTTTTTATTTTGGCCCTGTCTGCATTTTGGTTTATGTATTTTGTGTGAAGAAGTCATAATTATTTATGTCATGTTGTTAAGTTGTAACAACCTATGCATTTGCCCTAAGCTAAAATGTTGATTTTTCAAATGAGATTTGGTTGAGAATTTTTTGTACAACATAAACTTGGAACTTCCTAACTTGGAAGAGTCATGATCTTTGGACTCTTGGAGCAAATCTTTTTTCTGTTCATCTTTGGTTTATGAAATTTAAGAATCTTCAGCTAATTCAAACAAATCCCACTTGTTACATCACTGGTTTTTAAACTTTTGGTTTGTGAATCCAAGAGTGACATTTCCTTCATTGCCAGTTGTTTTTGGGGGCCAATTTTTGGGGCGTTGTTAGTCATTTTATTTTGCTAATGTACTGGTCTACAGAGTGACAGCCTCTGCTCTGCACTGCACTCTCATCCAGCGGTGCAGTTCACACCCACTCAGCCGGACCATGAGTGCTTTGAGCTGGGTGAGGAGTGAGAGGAAAACAGCCTGCAGAGTCAGACTCTTTACACTCTTTTCGCGCGGTGAAGTGAAGATTTAATTCGACCAAACCAGAGTTGGTGATTGTTGGAAGAGTGGGCAGACTAACAAAGATAGTTTTGGTGAGTTTTACATGTTTTTCTGTTGAGTTTGACTGAAGTGTGTTTTACGAGGAGTTAATGAGCCAATTAAGCTCATCTTAGTTCCGTAAAAGAGAGAAATTTGAATTGGGAAGGTGAACAGGTGCATTTCTCTGTTTGAAAAGGAAAATAGGTGTGAAAATATTCAATTTCTTGACACTTATGACTTTATTTTGTTTGTCAGGCACAGTGAACGTAACATGGTAAATTCACTGCTTGTGCACATCTCCCAGCTGAAACTTGAGGACGGGAGGAGGTGGGAGGCTGAACGAAGATATCGCCAATCGTTGATGGATGAGCTGACGATGGTTGATTGGAAATTTTTAATACATCACCCAGCCCTACAGGGCACTATTAACACAATATCCTGCTACTCTAAAATACTACATAATTCATTGTCTTTGTTCATTTGCTGTATCATTCAACTGATAAGGACTTGATTTAACAAGATACTCCACTTTACATGATAACCCACTCAATATGTACTCACCACTATGCCAATGTGATTATAGGTGCAGATCTTCAGTTCACAAAACAATCCTGGAGTTTTAGGAGAAACAGGGTAGCAGCCTCATCCAGTACAATGGCAGTGAATGGTGACCACGGAAAACATTAAAAGAAGAACACAAAACAAACACAAAATGTCTCCATCTTGCTTGTGTGGTGTAATCCAAGTGTCTGCAAGCCGTGACATTAAAAATTAACCACAAAAGACGCCATTTACGCCATGTTTTTGGCTGAAATGTCAACTGTAGCATGTAGCTGGTAAGATGTAAACATGGTGTCGATCTCGCGAGACGTCCGCATGTGCGTCCATTAAGATATATACGAAGTCTCACAAGATCAACGCCATGTTTACATCTTACCAGCTACATGCTACAGTTGACATTTCAGCTAAAAACATGGCGTAAATGGCGTCTTTTGCGGTTAATTTTTAATGTCGCGGCTCGCGGACACTTGGATTACACCACACAAGCAGGATGGAGACATTTTGTGTTTGTTTTGTGTGCTATTTTAACGTTTTATCCGTGGTCACCATTCACTGCCATTGTACTGGATGAGGCTGCTACCCTGTTTCTCCTAAAACTCCAGGATTGTTTTGTGAACTGAAGACCTTCACCTATCATCACATCGGCATAGTGGTGAGTACGTATTGAGTGGATTATCATGTAAAGTGGAGTATCACTTTAAAGTAAAGTCTAGCTCTGCAAAAAGTTTAAAGTTATGAATCCTTTCTTTCTTCTTTTATTTTCTACATTGGAGGGTTGAATTTTCTTTCAGTTGTAACTGTATATGTCATAGGTGTAGTTATTTTTAGATGTTTTAATGTGGAAATGTTACATTTTGTGCGATTCTAAGGGCGTGTTATCTCCTCATTGATTGTAAAGTGTATCAACACCTTGCTGCTGTGTGGAGCCTGACATACTGTAGAAGAAAGATCAGGTTTGGATTAACCAATACTGATTCATTAAAATATGCCCTGATCGACCCCAATACGATCATTAAAATCGACTTGGGACATGGTTAATTAACCCGTCGTATTTCTTCGTCTAGTACGACGTTGTACACTAGAGCTGCAAACCTTTCTCCTTTTATTTATGTTCATATGCATCTCATTTGCTATAGCAAATACATTTCATAGGCACCAATGTTATCAACATTTATGAACTGTTCACAAACTGTTCATACTGAACACATCTGACAGTAGGTTGGTTATGTAATCTTGACATTGAAAAAAGCTTATTTAATTTCTTTTATTAAGTCAAATGCTGCCTCTTAAGTAAAGTAAATCTCTAAAGTAACACATGCTACCCACACACACACACACACACACACACACACAGATCCATGTGACAGGTGAGCTCCAGATGTGCAGATCGTTGAAGCTGCAGGATCCTGCTGAGGCTCCCTGGGTCTGCCGTGATAGCGGAGCCTCTGGGGCCGAGCGGGCCCCAGCAGTCGCAGCGAGCAGGTGGAGCCTGCTGACAGAGTGCAGACAGGCTTTTGCAGGAGCTGCTCCACTGCAGCCAGAGACGACTGAATGTGTCTTACAGAGGCACAGGATGTGATGCAACTGTCCCCGGCATCCTGGGGTTGGACAGACTTTGACTACAAATGATGATCTTATGTAAGGTAATTACAGCCAGGGACGGAGTCCTACCGACCACTCTGCACCAGCGCTGTCAGACAGTGGGAAACATGGGAAACTTTTCCATCATTATGGTATCACAGAGTTTAGCTCTGGTTTGTAGTTGCTTGTCTTTTGTTTCACCACTGTTCTACTTTTAAGGGATAATTCCACTTTCAGTTCATTACAACTTGGGTTTTATTTTCCTGGCAAACGATCAGACGATCAGGTGCTTTTCAAGGCAGTTTTCTGTTCCTGTAATTTCATGTAAAATTAGCCTAAAAAACATATCCCAGCATTTATAAAAAAAATAAATTGAGAGTTGTTCCTGAATCATTTGGAGTACATGTACAGTTTTGGTCTCTTTTAAAAAATTACAGTCTCTTTCATCATAACTGCTACTGGCCGTGAGAAGTTTCTGAAGGTTTCTTATTTCTGCCTGAATATTTTGATTAACTTATGAGCAAGTCTCTATTTAGTTGGAGGACAGTTTACTCACTTGTAACATTTTCCTTCCAAATCTGGTCCTTTTTGGGAATATTCCCATGAAAATGCTGCTGTGGATCACATAACAGGTGCCGCTTCTCAACCTTGTCTATTAGTCTCTTATCGTCCCTCTTGGCTGTTTTGATGACAGGAAACAGAAACTTTGAGGACGTCAGCATCAATTTTGAGCAGATAAAATATGTTGGAGGTGAAGCAAGAGAGGGGAATTTAGCCAAGGCCTGTTGGCTGACACACAGACCAGATTAGGACATACTCAGTGAATAAACAGAAGCAATCAGCTGTTTACTCACTTGCTCGTTCGCATTGCTTCCAGTCAGGAAGTGGTGTTTTGCCCCCCATCTACTGGAGTTCACTTGCATCGCTTCAAATTAGGAAGCTCCACGATCACAAAAAAGTAGTCTATTGTGCATGCTCTCGGGTCAGAGTATATTCACTTTGATTTTTATCCCATGTGTATCAGGCACAGGGCTCTATAGAGGCGTGAGGCCCTGCACAGGTGTGCACATCACACAGCCCACATGACCGTTCTGGCTGTAATGGAAAAGCAGTTAATATAAAAATCAACTACCAGAAGACTATTTAAATTTACAGTATTTCCTTGTTCTAGCTCCATATTACACATTAAAGCTGCATATTTTTATTTTCAGGATTTGATTGGCTAAACAAAGCAGGAGTCATCTGCACAATCTGTTCCAAGTAGCTCAGTCTCAGCTCAGCTCAGAGAAGAGGGGCAGTTTTAAGTGATTAAATCACCAGCCAGTTAAAGACCATCAGTGGCCTGAAAAGCCCCATGTTCACTGAGACAATCTGTGGTTATTTCATTAATTGATTCAATGGTATGTTTAGGGCTATAAGACAGGTGCATTGGGGTAGGAACCACAGCTCAATTTTTGCTCAACACAGACTTTTGCAAATAGAGCTATCTGAGCTATTGTAGCTATCTGAACAGCAATTTAAGGTATGAGGTATATTTTATCTCTCTGACACATGAATGTTGCAATTGCAGCTCTAATAGAAACACAACAGGAAAAATAAATAAATGAAATAAGTTGAAAGATATTTTTCAATTTACATGCATCATCACAGTTTTCCTGTATCATGTTTCCAAGCAGTTTGCAGCAGTATCGATTGTGTTCCTCCAATCTGCTGAATTTTCCTCCATGTTACCACCTCTGACCCCGTGTGGCCTGAACAGCCAGTAAGCATGCTTGTTGGGCTCAGTGAAAGCAGAGCGCGGCAGCGTGAAGCCGCTGTACGAGCCAGAGGCAGAGCAGCAGGGCCTACACAGGAGCCATTAGGTGGTGACGGAGGCTAGATGGGGCCACTGACCTTCATAAGCTTCACTCAACGCTGCAATCACAGCAAGGCCCACACTAAAATAACCAGTCCTCAGTGTGACCCGAGGCTCATTCCACACCACCAAAACTGTCTCTTTTACATGGAAATGATCAGTATTCATGTCTGAGAGCCAGTGGAATACAACACAAATCCCCCCAGTACAACTTCATGTGCAACCCATATTTTAACAAATAAGCTGTTTGAATAAATTATCACAGTGAGGACACGCAGTACTGGCACCTCCATGTGTCCAGAGCTGGGAAGTAAAGTACAAATACTTTAATGTACTTTCAGGAAACTGTACTTTACTAATTGTTCAGACAACTTTTTACTTTTACTCCCTACATTTCAACACAAACATCTGTACCTTCTACTCCTTACAATTTCAAGACAGGCTCGTTACTTTTGTTTCAATGTATTTTAGGGGAATTATTGACTATTTTTATTTTGTATCATTGCGCGCCACATTCCCAACATCAAGATCGACTTCAGGCTAAATGGATGGAACAATAACACAGAAAAGATGATTTCTCTGCGTATTCATGAGAGCATATCAAGCATGACAGACGTACAGATTAAATTGACATGACAACATGAAAAATGATGTAACAAGATGAAAAACAACGTGTCACAATGTGACAAAAACGATGCAATAAGGGCGGACGTTTAGCTCAGTTGGCAGAGCGTCCGACCCATGTATGGAGGCTGTTAGTCCGCTGGTTCGACTCCCGCATGTGGCCCTTTGCTGCATGTCATCCCTTCTCTCTCTGCCCTGTTTCCTGTCTACTCTCTGGCTGTTCTGTCAATTAAAGGCAAAAATGCCCCAAAAATAACTTTAAAAAGAAAAGATGTAATAAGATGGAACAGACGAGAGAGGGAGGCTCAACCAGAGAAAAGATGACGTTCAGTTAGCTTTGCAGAGAAACAGTCAGTAAAAATGTCCTTCAGAGCACAACTTTTTACTGTTATACTTTCAGTTCATGTCAGAACCTGAAGTTTTTCACTTTTACTGCAGTAAAGAAGTAGTCAGTACTTCAGTACTTTTTCTTTTACTGGAGTGTTTTTACACAAGTATCTGTACTTCTACTTGAGTACAGAATGTGTGCCAAAGAAAGATTAAATCGAAAGCAACTGGACTTGTTCAAAAGTCTTTTCTGAAGACGTTTCGCCTCTTATCCAAGAAGCTTCATCAGTTCATGCCTGTCAGACTAGTCAGTGCTAGTCTGAATGTGTGGACCTCTCCTGCCTCTGCATGAGTCCAACAGTCATGGAATTCAGATTAATGTATAGCCCTTTAACACAACTCAAATGACCTTTTCTGCAGTGTTTTTATGGGCAAACTGTACATTTACTGCCACTAGACAACTTCACTGCTAAACTTTAATCCCTCTGCTCTGATCACCAAACGCCTGTCTGCTCTGAGTGCAAACAAAAGCACACTCCTTTTTTCTTTATCTCTTCTGCTCATTCACTCCCACTGTGCACATGCACGCACAAACACACACTGCAGTGCTAATGTCTCTGAAGATTCTCAGTCATCCAGGTCATGGTATTCATAGCAAGGTTTGTCGTAGGCAACTAGACTTCATAGAGTGAAGACGTTTCACCTCTCATCCAAGAAGCTTCTTCAGTTCTGACTGACTAGTTGCAGTGCTTATGCATTGAGGTTATGGAAAATAGATCAGGAATATTCATGCATATCGATGGAAAACTGCACAGAAAGTTTGGTTCCATATTTGCTGTTGGACGCTTAGTGCATATAATACAGAGCCTATATAGACAGATGGTTCAGTGTGGTGTGAACACTATCGTCCTATACCACTGGTTCCCAACCCTTTTGGCCCCTCATTACAGGTTGCATATGTCTATGAGTTTTGACCACTCCAGCCAAATATTACAGCTCCCTTTCAGAATGGTGGTGGTGGTCCAAATGAAACAATATGAATATATTATCGGTTTAATATTCACTGTGCAGTTGTGACCAAACCAGGTTCTTTCTTTCATGAAACTGCTCACAACAAGGTTTGTGAATTCTTTTGAGTAACCGGGTCATGATTTTTGGGAAGAGACACTGGTTTTGAATTTCAAATATATGTTTTTTTGGTGCTTGAGTCACATTTAGTTCCATTATATTGTAGAGAAGTCAGACATCTCTATGGCTGATATCTTTAAAACTAGATGGAAAACTTAGATGGATAAAAAGCACTACAGCCCAGGGGAAAAATATGTAATTTTGAATTCTGGGGTGAACTGTCCCTTTAATAGCAATCACACACATCTTTAATCGGAATCTTCATCTGCTGATGAAGCTCATATGATGTGATGAAAAGCTCCAGAACCGCTATTAACTGGACCTTGAGGTGAAAAAGTGCTGTTTCCAAGAATGAATTCTCCACCACAAATATTTCAAAACAGTTTTGCTTGCATATCATCGACAGCAGACAGCAGAGTTGCAACAATTGTACATAAAAAATAGAGGAAGAAAAAAAAATCAGCTCATTCTCAGCTCACTTCCAGCAGATAACAGCATTGTCGTATTGATAAATTCTATAATAAATATACAATATTATGAAGCAAAGGTCATCATATCCATCATATTAGAGGTGAATGTCACTAACTCTCTCATATATGATTTTTATTATCAGGCGGGCTTATTGACAATCCAATATTTAATCTAACTCTCACACACGCCCGCAGAAAGTAAGTCTTGTGTTTGAGTTGTGGGTTGACAGACTGCTTCAGGAAAGGCCTGATAATGACATTTTCTGTGTGTTTTAGCTTATGATCTGCTTTGAGAGGGTTTTCATCTTGAGCAGCCCGCCTGTGTGTCAGCGCACTTTTACCTTCACACTTTCTTCATTATTTGATTACTTGTAACAGTGATAAAAGGGAGACTTGGCTGTACGGCGAGATAGCCAATATACCTCCATAATTCAATTTGATCACACTAAACTCTCCTGCACCGAATCCTCCGAGAGTCTTAGCTTCTCCTCCTCTAACCCGTCTTAACTGTATCAGTGTGGGCAGGCTGGGGAGTAACAGATTACATGTAAGAGAATTATGTAATCTGGATACAAAAAAAGGTAACTGTTCCATTACAGTTACAGATTTTACAAAAGACGTAATCAGATTACAGATACATTTAATAAAAATGGGGATTATTTGTAGAATTGTAATTTTATAATAAATAACAATATACTGCACAGTGCACAGACAGCTGACAATTCATTATCATGGTCTCTAAATCAATCAATCAATCAATCAGTCAATCAATAACTCATGCACAATAATGGAAGGAACAACATAACAAAAAACATAAAACATATAAAACAGAGCTGCAGCGATTAATCTAGTAATACCAACTATTAAATTAATCTATTTTGATAATCAAATAATCATTTTGAGTCTTTTTTTTTCAGAAAAAAATGTAAAAATTCTCTGATTTCTGCTTCTTAACGGTGAATATTTTCTGCTTTCTTTACTTCTTTATCAATAATAAACTAATTATTACAGGGACGACATCCACATGTTGGGGCCGTATTTTTCAACTGAAAAGACTGTGCCAGGATTAATGAACTGATTAATTGTTTTTAGTCAACACAATTCTCTTATTTCAGCTTCTTTAATGTGAATATTTTTCTGTTTTTCTGTTTTTTTTTTTACGCCTCTCTGACAGTAAACTGAATATCTTTTTTGAATTGTGGACAAAAGAGGACATTTGAGGACGTCATCAATGGCTTAATTAATGATGAAAATAATAATTTGTTGCAGCCCTAAAAAACACCATATTAGGCTAAACAATTTGATACTGAGGTAATCCAAACATAATGGAAAGTAATCAAGTTACATTACTTTAATACTGCAACACTTTACTTTGTTACTGACTACATTTTTTCACAGGTAATTAGCAACTGTATTGGAATACATTTTTAAAGTAACCATCCCAACCCTGTGTATGGGGACGACTGTCACACCACACACACACACACACACACACACACACACAGCACATTAATAATCATTAGGCTTATTTCCAT
The DNA here is from genome assembly GCA_027495735.1 of Lutjanus campechanus. NCBI lineage: Eukaryota > Metazoa > Chordata > Actinopteri > Lutjaniformes > Lutjanidae > Lutjanus > Lutjanus campechanus. Next base: position 3,212 of record JAJHUR010093506.1, on the reverse strand, counting down.
GTGTTTTCTATGCAGGTGCATCCAAATGTCAATTGAGAAATCATCAGTGCAACTGCAAATTGGAGGTCTGAATTCCTCAATGTACAGAGTGCTATATGTTAATGAGATGTGAAGGGTAAAATTGAATAATGCCAAAAAGAATTCCCGCGGTATCAGCCGGAGAGAGGAGGAGGAGGAGGAGGAGGAGGAGGAGGAGGAGGAGGAGGAGGAGAGACGGTCATGCATAAACATTTCTCTCAGTGCTGGAAATCATCCTGAGCACCCTCAGTACAATTGGCTCCTCTTTAAACGTAATATATTCTAATAGAGAACACACTGTAAGGACGGTGGCTCCTGCGCAGCTAAAGTGATATTTGTGTTGTGCTCTGTGCTTCGTTTTTCCATAAAGAAAATTAAGGATATAAGGGCAATCTGTTAAGAAGCAAGTCAGCCTGCACAATAGAAGCTTTCTAAAGTGCAATTTGCATTTCTACCTAAGGGTGATGCTTTTCTTGTGTGTTATGTTATTCTGCCTGGTGCTGTTTGGAACGCTTCATCTGAATTTGAAGGAAGAACATGTAAATCCCTGCGCAGCGATATGAAGCACCCTCGTGGCAAGGTGCCACCAGCACTGTTTGTGTTCCTCTGGCTGCTGCCATTAAGCTCTCTTAGCAAAACAAATCTTTTCTTGTACTGCGAACGCTCCTGCTTCCATTTACAGCCTCCCAAGGCTAACACTCAACACCTGCACACCATTACTCCAGTCAGGGTGTAAATTCTACTCTAAACGCCGCCTTCAAATGAGTTGGATTGACACTGAAAGCTGTATCTTTGATTGATCCATGACCTTGTGTCTTTAGTACTTAGTACCAGTAGTATGATTTATGTCTATAACACAATATTTCTGCTTGCAATACTTCTCATATCTAACCTTAATTTAACCAGATCAAGATCTCTTTGGCTGGTGAGACCTGAGTAGAAACAATCAAGCTCTAAAAAAATCCACTGTAAATTCTTCATATTCAGAAATTTGTGTTCGGAGACTTTTATTTTGAAATGATGCATTTGTTTCTGCTTCTATGCCTTTCCATCACTGACGCTTTCACTAACCAGTCAGAAATATGCAGTAAAGAGCTGAAATCCAAGTGATGACTCCTGACTGGAGCCCTGTAGTGGTCAATTTTCCAATTTTCCATAATATAGCAACTAGCAAGCGACGGCTAGCAAGAAATACACCTTTACTTACACTGAATAAATTGCATAATTTTCTGTGTTTGAACATTTTTGGAAACATTTGGGATGATATATGTACACAACTTAACAAAATATATAAAATATATCTCAAGTTTTTAGACATTTTAATGTAGAAATGTTACATATTATAAATAGAGCCTGCTAAGGAGCCTGCTAAGGTAAGTGTCATGTACTGTATGTCAAAATTAAACTAGGCAGGTGGACCCAAAAGCAGACTTGGAATGCAGGAGGCAGAGTTCAGAATTATTTAATAACAAAATAAAGGTAACAAAAGGCACAGGCTGACAAGGAGTGAATTCCAGAACACAAAACAGGAAAAATCCAAATCCGTGAAAGTCCAAAAAAAGACAGGAGGGAACACAGACAAAACTCCAAAGATACAAAGAAAATACTGATCAGGATCAGGAACTACCATCAAGACACAGAATAATCCATAAGGGGAAAAAAAAAAGCGAAAACAAGAGTAGGTCCACAAAAGAAAAACGCAAAACCAGGTCCAACAGAGACAGGATGACACATAGGGCAACAAACAAGCTGACAAAGAAACAGAGAAACACAGGAACTAAATGCACAGAGAACTAATCAAACACAAGTGGACAAACAGGTGAAACAAATGACAATCAAAAGGGCGGGAAAAGGACAAAGACAGGAAGTAAAGACAAGACACATATACCAATATATGCTCCATATATAATTCTTTTGTGAATTCTTTACATTCAGACTTATTTTGAAATTATGCATTGCTCCGCTTCCATCTCATTTCATTCATTCTTTGCTTTGTTTCTGCAGTTGTTATGGTGCAGAAGTCACTGACAAGGGCGCTCTCTGTGTATTTTATGATGTTGATGTCAATATTAAGTGCATCTATTGTACCAATGTAATGTTGGTAGAGACTTCGTTTCAGTAAATAGTCTGTTTGGAAGTTAGCCTGGCCAAGTGTGAAGCTAAATGGCTTAGTGTTCACACAGTCACACAGAGATCTCATTTTACAGTCCTTAAATGCTTTAAGTTATTGCTGCTATCACTAACCAAACGGTTTAATCCAAGTGATGACTGACTGGAATCCCCAAGTGGTCAGTTTTCCATAATATAGCAACGAGCAACTAGCTAGCAATACCGATTTTTTTTTCTGTTCGAACATTCTGGAAACATTTGGGATTATGAATGTACTCAACAAAATATATAACATAAATGTAGTTTTAATGTGGAAATATTACATATTATAGCTTTAACAAAAGGCTTACAATGTAAGACTAATAACCTCCAGCATCACCACTAGTTGATCTGAAATGCATGCTGGGATACACTGCTAATTGCGCTGAGCTATAACACCACTGGGGATTTTGAACTGTTCTTGACTAAATGTGATCTTCTAATCGGAAGTTGACTGAAAATGTTTTGATGGATTTTGGAACTTCAGACAGAGCCAGGCTAGCTGTTTCCCCTTGCTTTCAGCCTTTATGCTAAGCTAAGCTGCAGCTCAATACTCACCATGCAGAAATGAGATCATCTAACTCAACTAAAGAGACAGTGAGTTATCATATTTCCCAAAAATACAACCGCAGTTGAAAACCTGTTGAAGTTTTTTTTTTTTTACACAGTACATGTCCTTCATCTCTACTCCAGCCTTCATGAGGCTAAAATTATGATAATGTTTTATTAATTATCAGATGCCCTCTTCTGTTGGGTGAAATACGGAAGGTAATTTGCAGTGGAATCTTTACAAATTATGGTCATGGCACATTGACAGTGAGTTTATTAAAAACACAGAAGATCTCTGCAACTATCATGACCCAGGTCCCTCCAGTGAACAAGACTTTAGTGAGGGTTTCTCTGTAAACAAACCTTTGTTCAGACTGACTGATGCGGCAGCTCTCAAGGCAATTCACTCTTTGAATCTTCAAATGTGATTTTGAATTTTTGAGGCTGACACTTTGATCTGATTTTTATCAAACATTTTGTTTCTTCATGTTTTTTGT
>JAJHUR010093505.1:0-23396 GCA_027495735.1 Lutjanus campechanus | reverse complement strand
GAACTTCGTAATGCTGACATGCTTTAACAACCCTATCTCTTATGTTTCTTCCTCTTTTAAAGGTGACCATAGGGAGATCTTTAAACGTTTCTTGTAAGGATGGATCATTTTCAAGAATATGCCAATGTTTTAAAATGATATCTTTGATGTTCCTTGTTTTGGGAGTAAAAGTGGTGCAGTAAATAAGATTTGGCTTAGATCTGGGAGATTTTTTAACCACACCATGAGCTTCACAGTCGCTCTTCAGAAATGTATGGGTGATGAGTTGGAAACTATATCCATGTTTAATACAGTGTGTGGTTTGGACTCAGACTAGGAGTTATCTCTGACCAGACAAAAGTGATCTTGACATCAGCATTAAGTATAATAACCAAATCAATCACCTGTTCATTTTACACTGATAGTTTGTCCACCGAGGATTAAAGTTACATAAGCCCGGTTGGAAAGAATTCAAGCATGCTGTGTACCAATTTACACTGTCAGTCAGTGTTTTAGAGTAGGTGTCACTTTTTTAGATGATGGATGTTTCATTGTGAAACAAAGCTCTTTCAAACACAGTGCTCTGCCTTGCTGTTTGTCAGCTAGATACTAAAGCTGACCCTTTTTACAGTCTTATTCAGTCCAGTCTTGACTGGGTTTTAACATTCTAAGCATGTGGGACCTCAACCACATTGACATTGCCCTTGGAGAGATGCAAACAGCTCTTATGCATTTCCCCGAGCGAGTGGAATTCTTCTCCATTTGAACTGCGGTAATAAGACAAATTGAAATCTCTGAAGAGATTATGTGCTGTTCTGTCATTTGGTCAGAGACAAATGCATCCCTATGATATATTCTTTTGGACCCAGATGAAAATAATAGAATTCATGAGATATTTTTCTTCTCCTTCCCAATAGCTATGACTGTACTTCTTTGTGTTTGGCACAGCTTTTCAGTCACTGAAGTGACCCTTTTTGCACTTCAAAAAGTGTAATTTTGAGCTTCAATTCCAATTCAAATGCGATAATACACTCATATCATTTCAACTCTGAAGTAAAAAGAAAACCACTGATGACATTGGCTCATTAAAACTTTGAAAGTTTAGGAGAGGACACTTGTGGAAAATTTGAGGAAATCTTTTAGCGGCTTCATGTTCTCACTGTGCAGCTCCTGAAGCTACACACTTCTTCCACAATTTATCTGCTCTTTTATTTCTATCCTCCACCATCTAAACCGCTATCAGGCTCCCATATGAAACATCCCACTTCTCTTATGTAACATCATTTGCCAGTGGAGTACTGACAGTTTTCAGCCTCATGCATGGGTGTTTCATTCCATTAAAATGTGTAGGAGAGACGGCCTCCCCACTCCCACCAGTCCAGAAGTATTTAAAATAAAATATAAGCATGTGTATCAAATCATTGATTTGATATACATAATTGTAAGTGATTATTCTTTGTAGTCGCTCATTTGAGAGTTAGTAAGTCATATTTATAAAATTCTATAGGCTATGTGATACTCCCTATACGTTCATTTATCTGTATCTGCTTGAGGAGTCTGACTCAGTAGCAGGTAGGAGTGAATGTGTTGTTATAGCACAGCAGGTGTGGTTTTAGTTTTGAGAGTTTGTTCATCATCTTGTTCAGAAAATCTGTTTTAGTGCCTGCTGTGCTTTTGAAATGACTCATCTGGAAGATCAGGCTATATTTTGATATATAAAATATATGATTATAGTTGTTTTTATGAGAGTTTTAAATTTATTTTTGGACTTTCTTAGTACTGCAGCAATTTTCTCTCTGTAGGGGGTTGCTGCTGTAAGTATTTGTGTATAAACTTTGGGAAAAGTTCATTTGAATGTCCAGTGTGTAAGATTTAGATTTTATTGCCAGGATATAGCAGAAAGTGAATTTAATATGTATATTAGTGCATAATCACTTGGAATTAGGAATGGTTATGTTTTTATTAAATTAGAATGAGCCAATTATACCTACAGAGGGTGGGGGTTCTCCTCCATGGAGCACAACCATGTTCTGCAGTAGCCCACAACAGACAAACCAAGCACTGGCTCTAGATATTGCCTTCTACATTTTTTGAGTTTCGTGTTCAGTTTCTCCTACTCGCTTGAAGGGGACAGTGAGACAATTTTAGATACCACCAAGTCTTACATGGTGGTTCCCCACCAGTGCAAAAAGCATTGTACCTCATAGACCACCATTATAAAAGAGATGTAATTAAAACAGGACACCTTGAACTTAACCAACTCTTTAATTATGGATTTTTGATCCATGGAGGTTTTATATTTCAAAAACTTTCCTTGGGCCAAATTTGTGCTTTGTGAAACCAGAAGTCAACCAAAGGTTGAGTTATTTTGTCTTACATACACTTGATAACTTATGTTAAGTTGCATTAACATGTGTAAGTTAACTTATATCACATACTTAAGTTATGCACCAAACATATTTACTTCAATCCAAACCACAATCTTTTCCTGAACCTAAACAAGTCATTTTGGTGCTTAAACCTAACTGTGTGATGTCAGAGGTTTGGTGTAGAAAAGAACTGCTAGATATAAGGACATGTTTACTAAATAATAATACCCAAGCATGTTCACCTGCTGCTGCTGTCTGGCAAGCAATACAGAAGTATCTGCTGTCACAAGTCACCAGACTACAGAGCAGGCTGTGAGGTTGTGTTTGCTCTCCACCATAAAAATACCAGTAATAATTTTGATTCATTCCATTTTGGCTATTTTTTGTGATTAACATAAAGGGACATTTTATTATACAATCCCGTGTTTCTGAATGATAAATAAATGAACCCTGTACATTTTCCTCAATTACTGTATATATGCAGGTCAGTTATAATAAAAGTCAGGCCTGAGCCATACCATCTAAATAAAGGTCACTGGTCTCTAATTACCCTCATGGTCTCCCAACGAGATCTGAGCAAAGAGTGAGTGGCCCCTGTTGATTCAAATGTTCACCGGCGTCCATCCCACAACTGCGGCTTTTAATGGCCATATTCGTTAAAAAAAAAACCTATTAAAAAACAACAACAAAAAGATCAGAGATTTTGGCCCATATTGACATGATAGCATCACACAGTTGCTGCAGATTTGTCTGCTGCACATCCATAATGTGAGTCTCCCGTTTCACCACATCCCAAAAGTGCTCTATTGGATTGAGATCTGGTGACTGTGGAGGCCGTTGGAGTACAGTGAACTCATTGTCATGTCCAAGAAACCAGTTTGAGATGATCTGAGCTTTGTGACGTGTCACATTATCCTGCTGAAAGTAGCCATCATTAGATGGGTACACAGTGGTCATAAAGGGATGGACATGGTCAGCAACAATACTCAGGTAGGCTGCGACATTTAAACGATGCTCAGTTGGTACTAAGGGGCCCAAAGTGTGCCAAGAAAATATTCCCCACACCATTACACCACCACCACCACCACTACCAGCCTGAACCGTTGATACAAGGCAGGATAGAACCATGCTTTCATGTTGTTTACGCTAAATTCTGACCCGACCATCTGAATGTTGCAGCAGAAGTTGAGACTCATCGGACCAGGCAGCGTTTTTCCAACCTTCTGTTGTCCAATTTTGGTGAGCTCATGCGAATTGCAGCCTGAGTTTCCTGTTCTTCTGCTGCTGTAGCCCATCTGCTTCAAGGTTCAATGTGTTGCACGTTCAGAGTTGGTCTTCTGCATACCTGGGTTGTAATGACGATGAACATGTCTACATGCCTAAATGTATTCTCCCCGCTCACATCAGCAGTAGCAGGTGGTTGTTTTGTTGAAAAAGTGCTAAAATTGTACATCCTGCTCAACACCAATTGGCAGACAGACAGAGTTAGCGACTAGTTGGTGAACATAGTGAATCATTTAGCAGTTTAAGAATCATATATTTCCCTCAGAGGTTGGCGGAGACCAAAACAGAGCTAAAAGGAGTGTGAATATTGAGCTTAAATTCTTTAAGATGAATTAAATCCCTCGAATGTTGCTCCCTATGTAAATAAGCAACTGTTTGCTAACACCTCAGCTTTATAAAGCCCCTTTTACACTGGATAAAAACCCACAAACACCCTAACATTTGCATGTAGTGGGAAAGGGTGCAATCGTCTGTAACTTCTGCAACCCTTTGTCATCTCAGCCACAAATGCCATCTCTCTCTGTACTAGCAGTGCTGGTTCCAAATGCGTGGATAATAGTGTTGAGTTTAAAAGAGACTGAAGTAAAAACCGTAATACTGTCACTGACCTCCATGCTGCTTTCTACTGTTTTCTAACCCCGTTTTCTGGTGCGTTTGTGCTGTTGAGCCATGACACATAAGAAGATAAACAGAATCCTGCATATACGTGCCAATTTTGGTGTAAAATTGGTTTAAGATGATACGTCAGTATTGTGTGGAGGACCAGTTAATAGAGGTTTGAGATTGAGAACAGCCAGCACCAAACCTTGATTTTGAGAATCAGGGGGAATCTGTGCCATTTCAGTGAAAGGTGATGGGGTGGTCTTCGCTATTGCAGTGTTACATTGTGATTTAGGCTCATAAGAAGGCTGGATTTTCACAGAAAACACCCTGCCTGGTGCAGGATATCTCCCCATATTGGCTCCCAAACGTGCAGCTTTGTCGTAGCTGCTCCACTGAGGTTCAAGAATTGGCCTCCAAAGGTTCGGGGCTCTCCTGTCTTATCCCTCTCTTGGCAGGAGATCAATAGATTAGTGGTGAGCCCTGTGCCCACCCTGCCTCACCTAAATTGCTGTGTGAGAGGTGTATCTGCGAGGGATTTCTGACAGCCAAAACCTTAAAACCCACCCCATCTTCTCCAGCTGATATCTGCCACAGCCTGACTGTGTCAGATTTCCACTCTGCTTCTATTTGCCAACAATCATCAACTCATCTCATCTTTTTACCTTCAGCATGTCCTCTCTTTAATATTACATTTTATCCTCCTCCAGTCCTCCCTTCCCAGCTCCACCCCCCTGCCACCGCACGCTCCCGCTTCCCGTCCACCTCTCTGTTTCACCTCACCGTGAGCAGCTTGTGCCCTCAGCCTGTGAGTAAGCCTGTGGCATCCTGTCTCTGTCTGCCTACTCTCTGATTATATTTTCCTGCAGCGCAAATCCAAGAGGCATGCAGCAAGAAATCCCCAGCTGAAAACACCCTCACACAGGTGACTCCTGCTGTCAGCTCGCTCGGCATTAGCGGGATGAGTCCGAAAGTACACTCTGTCATTTTCAATTACGCTCAACACACTGATGGGATTTCAATATAAATTTTAATATAGAAGGGATTGAAATGTCACTTGCTTGCGTGTCTGTACTGTACATGCTGGAGATTATGTGTTCTTTATGTCCTGTAGAAATCTGTTAAAATGATGTGGAAATGTGCATGGATGTGAAATCTTTGGTGGCAGGGACATTCATCCATGGTGGCCAAAGTGGTTGGAACCTGTCTGGACCAAATTGATATATATATTTGACATAATTATTGTAATAAATAATAATACAGCAATTGTTGATACCTCTATTGCAGCCATTTCTGTTTTGAAATAACTGCTTTGGCTCAAAAAAAAAAAAGAAGATGAATAGGCCTCCAAAAGCTACATTAATGGAGCAGGTATCTCCTTGTTTGTTCGACAGAGAGGGAGACGAAGAGCCACACAAAAATTTATGATAGGCCAACACTAGCTACTATATTTATGTACTTATATTTATGAGTACTTATCAAGTGTGAACTCACTGTGATGTCACCCATTGGTTTGAGGACTACTGTTTTGAAGCCTCGAGTTTGGCATAATTAGGGTCGCCAATTGGTTTTTCGCGACCACAGCATGTGCAGCACTGAAGAGTCCCTACAGCAGGTAAAAATCACGACCTGCATGGGCTCAAAGCTTCTCGTATTACGGCTAAACAGTCACTAAAATATGTGTCAGAAAACATTTTATGCGAGGAGTATGCAATGCAGTAATAAAATAATAGAATCTTGATCCATATTTGATCAGCACTGCCTAGTTTTACAGTTTGGTCTGAGTTTCAGGAGGCCTGCGTATCGCACTGGACGGACTTCACTGAAAATGAATCGCACGGTAGCTACGCCCTAAAACATACCCTGCTTTATCTGTTTTACTCTAAATGAAACGATAATTTACGAATATATAATGGTTTAGTAATGCTTATCCAAATGGAGAATTGGCGTCACCTAACACTTATCTTGATGAACCAACTCCTCCAATAGTTGCATTGCAATAACAATAGTGGATAGAAATGAGCATTCTTTCAATTTTCTTTTTCCAATTTACTCGAAATTTGGTTAAAATTACTCATACATTTGGCTGGAAACATGGCTAATGAAATTGGACAAGTAATTCTATCTGTGTTAATATATGTATCATCTAATCAGTGACTTCTCCTTGCACACGCAAGCGAGTGTGTGTGTGTCTGTTTAGAATTGTTTGCCTAAACACAAAAACAGTGTGCCCACACCAAGAGAAGAAGAGAAGGAGACAATACAGTGGGTATGGGGGTGTCGCTGCTCCTCAAAATATCTGTGCACGTGGAGATCAGTGATTTTTCTGTGCTCTCTTTCCTGTATACTGTTGATCCATGTGAGAGCTTAATATAATTTCTACCCAGTTCTGATTCATTCATGTTGAGAGTCACCTGCGTACCCGTCCTGCAGCCAGACTGTTGTCAGGAGTTGTAGTTGGAGTCGGGTTCAGCGTAACAACGTAGTGCCTTGTGATTATGCCGCTCCGCGGCTGACCAGATGGGCTCTCTCCTTCCTCAGTCACTTTCCATGAAGCAGGCAATCAGCCAGCTTCTTCGGACGCGGCCGACACTGATGTAGCCTTGATGCAGATTAGTCTGAGCCTACTGTCGGGCTGTGGCGCTGTTACTCTGCAACCTTGGGGAAACATAAAGGTCCTGTGACTTTTATCTCTGTATACAGACATGCTGTCTGTCTCTTGAACGTCATTATTATAGTTGCTGGGGCAGAGAGAGCAGTGGGGATATGACTTTGATACAAGCAGATTTAATCCTGGAGTGTGTTTGCCTTGATGTTTTCTTTTATGTAATTTAATTGAAGGCTAACGTGTTATTCACAAACGGATTAACTTGTAATACAAGTTCCAAAACCCTCTTAAGCAGCACTGTATGCTCCCTGTATTGTTAATGGTCCGACAAAGAAAAGATTGTTTTTCTTCTAAAGATGCAATGCCCAATTCTATGCCTGCTGCCCTTTCTCTGTTATCTCCCCTCTGTTAATTGCTCATTAGAGTGAAAATGCGGTTTTAATCGTCCAGACAGTCTGAAGTTCATTAGAGCTAATGTCCAAACTTCACAGAGGCACACAGCGGCTGATGGTGCCCGTCTAGACACAAACAGCAACACTTGGCCAATTATTAATACATCCCATAAGAGCCTTTAGTGAGGTTTGTTTGTTTGAATATGCATGAACCTATATATGCTTGATCCTAACATGACAACATGATGAATGTGTGGGTTATAATTGGGCTGCATCTGCCTTGATCATGCAGTTGTACAAAAGCAACGCCTCAGAAGACAAATGTAATGTTTGGTGAACAAACCACAGTAGGATTTTGTAAACAGTAAAACACAATAATGGTTAGTCAGGGGACCCATTCTTTAACTTTGTATTATTGAAATCAAAGAGTTTAGTATAAGCCCAAGACTCTAACAACTTTGTGAGTCTGTAATTTTACTGTAAAACCAAACTGTTGGATAAAAGGTAAGGTTTTTGGTTGCTACCAGTCGTGGTGAAGTAGCCTGACAGATCTCTTGATTCATTTTCAGTTTAAAAGCTGTCTTATCAATGGGTGGAGACCAAAATGGATTCAACTGGAAAAGCCTACAATAAATCAGAGCAGTCATTCCCAAACCGGGGTACTCGTACCCCCAGGGGTACGCAAAGTGAAGTAGGGGGTACGCTAAAAATAGAAATAAAAGTAAAAATGTGATTTGCAAACAGCCTGATTACATTTTGAAACTGGCGTATAAATAGACATACAGTCTGAGGTGCCTGCTCGCATTGCCAAAAAATACACATATGTATAGGCTACCCTCTAGTGCTCAGTGAATTGTACTGCCAAATTAAATACATGTGATATACGCTCTGTGATTGATTGACACCTGTGGGTGTGTCTGTGTAGCTGTGTTGCTGTCACCCATACTGGTCGCCTGGCTAACCGCCATAAATGGATAAATGGCAAAAAAGGATAAATTGCCCTTCCAGAGGGACAACAACTGCTACTACCAGTCAGCCCACAGTCGAAGATGCACTTGCCAGCAACAACAACCCAGGTTCTTCTTCAACTCCAAGGTCTACCTTTTTGACCGGGACGCTAGTAGCAGTGCAAATGTGTCTAGTGAAGCTGCTAGCATAGCCACGGACAATGATGAGGAGTCGGATGCAGAGCCTCCTGATGCCGGAAAGCATGCAGCAGTAGCCTCGGGCAGAGAGGTTACCTCGTCAAAAAGGCGCAGGTGGTGGCAGACAGACAGATTTCTTTTTCTAGCTGCTATAAATGCGTGAGAGTAGGGGGTACATGGCTGGAGGTCAAATGTCTGAAGGGGTACGGGCTGTGAAAAGTTCGAGAACCACTGAATTAGAGCAACAAAACGAGTGATGTAGCGCTGAGCAACACATGCTGATTGGGGCTGTGCTTTGTCCATTTTCAAGGAGGAAAAAATACCGGCGACTTTATCAAATTTCAGCTCAATAGTACACTAAAATGTGTTTCTGAAAATGTGTTTCTGAAAATTTATGACAAGAAATAGTTATAGATTCTATACAGTATATTAGTTATAAATTAGTATAGATTCTGTTATAGTAACAGAATCTTGACTCACCAGCATTGCCTAATTTGACAGCCTTATCTGTTTCCGAGCCTGGTGTGCTGCGCTTGAAACGTGTGACATGTGACCTTTGAAATCTAAAATGATGACTCTCCTCTGTCAGTCATCGTATCAGACCCGCTCCATTGTGATTAGACCAACAAGAGCCAGGACAGGTGGAAATCTGTCTGAACAGGAGGGTGGCCACACATATCAGCCAGAGCAAATAAAACATGAGCTCGCAGATTCATCCGGTTCCTGGCGAGTCATAAAGTACCATATGAAAAAGTGCAAAAATGTGCCAAACCAAAATATGTTTCACTGAACTCTGGGGCAGTGGTTCTTAACTGTTTTAAGTTGCGACCCTGCCCAGAATAGGCAGGTTGGCATTCCTGACCCACCGCCTCCCCGTCTTCGCTGTATGACACATGAAAACTACCAAACTCATATTTTTGAGTGCTTGTCCCTTATGTTTAATGTCTTTCAGGGGCTGGTGTCACTGAGAGCTCTTCCTTGGCTCTCACTTTGTGCTGCTTGCCACAATATGCATGTTTTTATTTCATTCTCATCTAAGTGAATGATCGCACAAGATGAAAACTCAAGGGATCACAAACATCATTAGGGTGCATCCTCTGGACAGTTGTTGAGATATTTTACCCTGAACCAAAACTGTCAGCCCCCCGGTGGAGTTGGAGAAAAAGCCAGAGGATGACTACAATTCTTCCTCTGGGGATCATGAATGTCTGTGCAAGATTTCATAGCAAGGCATCCAATAGTAGTTGAGAATAACGACAACCTTATTTGTGCCCATTGGACAGGACAGGAATCATAATTTTAGTGGCTGCTAGAGCTTTTTTGGACTATATGTTTCATTTGGTCCTTAGAATAATGCCCCATACACAGCAGTTCTGCCTTTTTGTAATTATAGAAATTGACAGCCAGGTGAAGGCCTGACTGAATGTGGTGACAGCATATCTGCAAGGCAGAAAATGTAGAGATTGATTACTCCTGCACTGTTATATAGGTATGCTTGGTAGAAAAGTGAGAAGGAACCTAAGAAAAATATATTGTGTCAATGGGTGTTCTTTATACTTAAGTTCAAGTGTACTCCTGTTTTTGCCTTATTTAGGGTGAATGTATTCATTATGGATTAAATACACATAAAATCATTTAATTACCCTGAGTTTCTCAGTTTGACAGTGGTGTGTAATGGTTTTTATTAAAGAATTATTGACCTGGCCTCTAGCTGCGCCACATCTAATGAAAATGGATGGGGGTCACATTGATTTTCTTACCTGAGTGTTTGAATATCTGTGAGGTGCTGCAGGTGTCAGCGTGTAAAAAAAAAAATCCCATCAGGCTAATCACTAAAATTAAATAGCTTCTTTTTTTCTTCTTTTCCTCATGCTTCTCCCTTCGGCTTCTCCTCCTCTTCTTTCCCATCAAGTGGTCGTGCTGTATTTGCAGGCTGTGGGAACCAAAGAATGGAGGGAGGTAAGTTAAACAGCCTTTTGTTCTTCAATATCATTATCCAATAGTGTCTACCTGTCTGCCAGATATGTGTGTATATCTTTTAGGAATACAATGTAATGAGTATTAAAGTTTGAGAATGGGCTATTAAGATGATGTCCAGAGGCATCTCATTGCAAACCCCTGAGAACATTGTTGTAGAAAATTGAAAGTGTCAACCTCTTCACTTGCCCAGACAAGTGTAACCACAGTCTGAAATGGACTCAGGAAGGGAAAAAAGGCTTCATATACCTGACCCAAACTGATGAATTAATAGTGCAGGTTAGAGAATAAATACATAAAATAGATCTCATTATATCAGATACGTGATGTTAAAACAAATTCACATCATGACTCAGGGATGGGAGAAAAAGAAGGGAGATTCCTTGTCAGCCTCATCAAATATTCACCGTCTGTTCCCCCTGATGTCTTGCTGTCTCGCCCTCTGTCACTCCTTTTTAAGGCAGGGTCATGTGACTTTCCATTCATTGCCGCTTCTTTCAATTCCATCCCATTTTTTTTCCCCCGAGTACATCTCTCCGGCACACAGACACATTATCATGTCATCTCTTAGCCTTATTTTCCCTCATCTAATTTGCCCGTGACATTCAGTTTTTAAACGGCGTCTTTGCCCATTTGCAAATTCAAAGTCAACACTGATGTGCCAGTGAGGGCTTTGCTGCCACTGATCCCCTCACTTCAAGACACCTCACACCTTTTTATTCCATGTGGCAGGGCTTAATCAAAAACACGGCATGAATTGCACCACAATCAGCCGAGTAAACATCTCGCTGTCAGCCGTACACATATCAACACCATGAGCAGATAATTGCGCTTGAATAGAAACCTGACAAATCCTTTGTTTCCCTTCGACATCATGTTTTCAATTATGGCTATGCTCATAATTATAATATATATAGTTTGTAAATGAAATTTTGTCAAATAGGGCATCAGTAGATCAGTCCATGCAAGTAGCATTTGTTTTTTTCTCATCACTCGGCCTACATCCTGAAGGTATAATATGATGTCTCCAAGTAGTCCATCTTTGACCCTTCATCCTGGAGTGTTTTCTTTTTAATGGTTTGTGTAAGGTTGTTTTTTATTTTGTGTTTTTTTTTTCTGCCTGCTCACTGTTCTCACTGTTTCCATTTCCCCTTGCCCATGGATATGATCTTCTACTTGCAGTCTCACACAAATCATCATGGTTGCCCATGGTGGACTACAGACAACTCTGTTGTGTAATTACATGCTGTAAAACAAGAGAGACATTTCAGCATTTAAATTTGCAAAGTTTTGTGGCGAAAGTGCACTCCAGCAAAATCAGCATGATTAGTCATTCGCTTGATGTAAATCCATGCGAAGTACAACTTTGGTGAACTTTGATACCCAAATTCATGACATTGACCAATAGCAAACCATTGATAGTGGTAACCCCAAAGAGATCAGAGGATTGAGTCCTTAATTTGTGAAGCCATTATCTTTGTCACACTATCAAATTCTATTCAGCCTCTGCTGTCAGAGTATAAACTGCTTCACAAAATTGAGTAGTTTGAAAACACTTATGAGACGGGAGTCAGTGGTACAAATATGCATTTTGAATACACTATGTTGACAGTTACCAATCAAAAAAGAAGCTTGTGGACATATTGTAAATTACAAGCGACCTTTGTCAGCAAGCTTCTGCAGTTAAATGTTTTGCAAAGATTTAAGGTCCTGAAAAAAATAAAAAAATAATCAACTTCCCACTTTCAATACTGACGTCCTACATGAACACACAATGGCCTATTTAAAATAGTAGAAAAATACTTTGGGTTTTAATCCAAGTTTTCACGGGCTTTATGTTCCCAGGTTCACCAGGGTCCTTTGTTCCCAAGGTTCTATGTTCCCAGTTCTGTTTTAAGTCCTAACCTTACCCCAATCCAAGTTTGAATCAACTGTGATGTCACCCATTGGTTTGTGGGCTACCGTTTTGAAGCCTTGAGTTTGGCATTATGGGGTATGCCACCTTGTTTTTTTGTAACCAGAACATGCACAGTACCAACCAGAGTGTGGAGCTGGTGGGTGACATACAGCACGTAATGGCAGTCTGCTTGGCAACAAAGGCTCCTCAGGTGCTTGGTGACCTAGTGGTTCCGCTCAGAGCTTCAGACTCAATAACATGTGGAGCATACAGTGGGAATCATAAGGTGCCACTGTGTAAATCCTCATTTGGGCATAAACAGATTTTTCTGTCCGTAAAATTAACGTGGAATGTGGAATTCTTTTACCCACAAAACTCAACCTGGATCCTGATTTAGATCACTGTAAACTCAAACTGAAACGGTTTTTGAAGAAGAATCAGTTATGTAGTCATGAATAATCTGGTGCTTTTTATTCTATGGTGCTATATTATGTATTGCAGTTTGTGTCTTGTATTGTTCTGTCTGTATTTTCATGTTGTTTGTATTTTGCATTTTTTGCAAAATACAATTTTTTGAGTCTTTTGTATCTTAAAGGCCTAGCTAGGGACAGTCATCGCAAGTTAGCTTAGGCTATAAATGTTATGATTGATGCTACATACTTGTCCCTATACAAATAAACAAATAAAGACTCCACTGGGAACACAATGGTGGCTGCCAGGTAGCAGTCTTGTGTTACAACTAAACAGTACACTAAAATATGTTCCCAAAAACATTTTAGGCAGCAAATATGCAATGCACTAACTGAATTTTGATTCATATTTGATCAGCACTTCCTAGTTTGGAAGTTTAACAGAATGATTTGTTGATCACATGATAGCCATGCGTAAACATACCCTGCTCTATCATCTATTTTAAATTAAATTGGACCATAATTTATAAAATTAATATCATGGTGTGTTGAAGAATACTTGAAACTAGCAGTTGAGACCAGCAACTCATTAAGAAACTGTTTACTGAGGTTATACATCAAGTGAGAACTTAGGTCATTTTGCTATAAGGGTACATACAAACAGACTTAGTTTTGCAACCAGTGGAGATGCCCCCTGCTGGCCATTAGAAAGAATGCAGGTTTAAGACACTTGTATGAGTGTAACTTTTCAGACCAACATGTTCTGTCCACTATTTAATATCAATCAGTCTATACCCCTAACCCATTATGTGTTATATAGAACATAATTCAAAGTGTTAATATTCAAAGTGGGGATAACTAATAATAATAAATTATTAGCTCATATGTCTCATTATGAGCTTGAATAGGCCTACAATTTATTCTGGGTTCTTTCTAGCTCTGGAGTCCACATGACTTCTGTCAAGGTCATGCTGTGGAACACAAACAAAGTGCTAAATTCAGGGTCAGTTCACTCAGTTCTGCAGCTAAACACAGTTGACCCGCCCACGTTACTGTTAGAACTTGGCACATCACAAAAGGCAACAGGGAAACGCTATCCAATAACTATACCATACACAATAAGTATTGTTCGACAGCTGTACTGCTGTACTTTTACTATAATACCTGTTAAAAATAAGCTTTAATTCAGCGCCAGTTGCCAGCTTGAGACCTGCAGATGAACAATGAGCTGTGAAAAAATACTTTCTTCTAATGCAACTATTGTACTGTGGTCTGCATAAACTCCATGTAATTTACCCAAACACAATGAAAACAAATCTTTTGCTGGGCAACACAAAACAGCAGTGCACATACACACATGGGAAACAACTCTAAGCACAGATCCTCCTTTTGTGCACCACTGTTGTTATTATTTAATCCTTTATGTTACAGTGTTGCCTCCAGGTAACATACCCATTTTTTTTTGGGCTTTTACACTCGCAACACACACAATGCATCCTCAATTATGGTGCAGTACTTTAAAAAAGAAGCAGAGCCCAAAGGAAGCTAATAGCATAAAATGCAACACAAATGATCAAACACTGAAATATTACTCGATTACTATTATCTTGTTTTAAAGGGGGCTATGAAGTTTGGGTTGATAGATGTAGAGTTTGCTGAAATGTCCTTACACTCCTTGCTGCATTAATTCCTAAAAGCTATTCCGCAATGGTACACAGTTGTCCGAGGGCATCATTTAGACAAACAAACTTATGAAAAGCCTTCATTTTTAATGTTTTTCAGTAGGGCTGAACAATTAATCAAAATTTTACTGAAATCACAATATGGTCTACTGCAATTTTCATATCGCAGGATACGCAATATTTGTTAAAGGCGACATGTGTGTCAAAATACCATTTTAAATTAAATATTGTGGTGCTGCAGATGTGTCCTGGTCAACAAATTATTCTCTAGACTTAACAATATTAGTCAGAAATAATTGCGTAGATATTTCTTCAAAATCATTCAGCCCTATTCAGTTTCAAACGGCATAAATTTTAACCTGATGAGGCGAGTATTGTGCAAATTTTACTCAAAAGTAAATGATTCATTGACATTCAAGAATCATTCAAATATTCATTCATTCCCTACTATTATGATACTGTGTTGCTTTCAGGTAACACACCTTAAAATGTGCTTTAAAAATTATTTATTTAAACTTTGTTTAAGTTACGTTTACTTGCTCTATTTTATGGCAAAAAAAAACATTCTTTACCATCTGGCATTATAAAGTACACCATCGCGGAGGTTCATTGAAGAACAGTAAATCAAAGAGGTAAGATAGAGATAGTTGAAAGACATATTTGTAATAGATCCATTTGATAGGTCTACGTCCATATCCTATATTGAAACCAATAAACTGCTCTGCTTACTCTTTCATCTCCCCCAGTAACAAAGCAATTCCCTAACCTTCACCCACAACACCCCGGCACCCATTAACCAATCACGGCTGAATGAGATTATAACCCAAAGGCCTCCATCCCTAAAAATAGAAACACTACAAGGAAATATCTTGGGATTTTCCCTTTCGGGTCGATGCAGCAGGTAGGTTCTGAGGTCCAATACACTCCCCTATGAGGCTTTGGTAATGGATAGGCTGGGGAGGCAGTTGATAGCACGGATTATGTGCACTGGACACTAAAGACATGAGTAGAGGTATTGAGGCTGCAGTGAGGCAGTGCCAAGATCAATAGCTCATTACACGCTGCTGTCGGGCCAGGCCACGGAGGCGAGGCTGGCAGTCCACCGGGGGGATTACTGGTGTGATTGTCACGGAGATGGAGAAACGGCCTGGCCCAGGAGGGAGGCTGGGACTGGGACTCCGTGGGCTTGCAGGGTGGGGAGCTGGCTCTAATGTAGCAGGCTGATTTCTCTGGGGACAGAGAGATTTAGCACACGGCAGAATGAAGCTTACTGTGATACAGTGTGGTCATATTTTCACAAAGGAGATTTGTATTTATGGATTCCAATCCCTGTGTGAAATGTTACAATGGTAATATGGGTTGCTGCTGAATCTCATGAATTTTATTCACTTCTTTCTCCACTTGTATTTTGTTTTGATTATTAGTTTAATAATATATAGTTCAATAATATATATTGACTCTTGAACCAATGATGCTAATTCCACCTATTGTCACTTCATTTCTGTTTTTGTAGTTTGGCAGGACAGAGGTAATCGATAACACTCGGAATCCAGACTTCGTCAGGAAGTTTGTTCTGGATTTCTTCTTTGAAGAGAAACAAAATCTAAGGTTTGATGTGTAAGTAGTCTGCCGTTATTTCATTAACTTTTTTTCTCAATAAAATTGAATTAAAGGAGAAATATGTAAGACCCTTGTATTATAAAAGAGAACTGCAGTCTAAATAGCAAGTGGGAGCTGTAGACGTGTATATATATATATTAAACAGTTTAAATTCCTATTTAATATGTGATCTATGTTTGAGGAGAGTTCCTGCCTGAGCTTGGGAGCCCCCTCCTTCCCAAATTCAAAGCACAGGTAGGATGCCTGCAGGCTGCAGAGACTCTGAACCTACAAAAGCACAAGATTGCAACATTATACTTTGACAATGACAAGCAAGCAAGGTGATCATCTTTTGTAATTGTCTACCAATGTAAAGCTAAGCCCATTATCCCAAAAACAAAAGCCCACTGTGACCACTCTAAAAATATACACTCCGGAGGCAGAGTTCAGTGACTGCCTGCCTTACTGTCCGCCGGACTCCATTAACATATTGCTCAATTTAACCGCTATACGCATTCACTCTACTTCAAAAGGATTATTAATGATTTCTTACGACTCATAAACAGTCATTTGCCTATTCTGCAAATATTCAGCATTAATTTGAACTCTAATAACCATGAAACAGGCAAACAAAAACAGACATTCTGGACCTGATTGGAAATTTCAAAGGAAAACGTACTGGCTCTACCACTGAGTGAGAAACCAAAATTTCAACTAAGCATGTTTCCTCAATGTGTGATGACATATCATGGTCATTTTATGATTTAGCACAGTAATATTACATATTTCTCCTTAATTTCTAAACTTGGATACATTCTGCTACGTAAATAATACATCAATGTGGATTTAGGGGGAACCAAGCTAAGGTAGCAATGTCTTTGATTACATTTAAATAATATCGCTCCCTGCAGGTCTTCAGTTTGGTGAACAGATCATTTTGCCCGATTAGGATAAATGAACAGGCCAATCACTGCTAAAATTAGATGCTGGAATGTCATGGAGGGATATTAAAAAAAAAAAGGCCACTTACCAAGACCGCCTGATAGCCCCACTGATTAAATTAGTGTCTGTTTACCCACTTGGTTATTCTGTTCAGTTCACCTACCTGTTATTCTCAATCAATAGCAGGGAAAATCACTTACATGCCTCTGCTTTAATCAAGGCGCAGACGTGTGCTTTTACTGCGCGGTGGGGTCTGCAGAGCAGTAGCTTGTATTCAGCGTAAACATGAAAATGGAACAGGAACATCGTTTGTGATGACGCTATTATGCCGTTGTTGTGCATATTTCCAACCTGAGAGCATCCCTCCTGCTTTGTGAGGTCATTTTCTCTCTTCACTCCCCAAATAAGAAGCTTTTTGTGAAACAACCCAGATGCTACAGCAGTGAGAGGTTTTAGGCAGTGGAATTTCAAGACAACATCAAGATGACAGCGCCTTCAGATATTCCTTTGTTCTTGGCTCTTTTAAGTCAGTGTTGAAAAAAATTTAATAAAAAAATGGGAAAGGCTGTGCTAATGACGATGAAGAATTAGTAGTTACAATGGTTATGACTCTTTTTAAACGTTTAAAAAATAGCTTCTATGCTCTCTGGTGGGAGAGACCACTATTTTCTTTACCCTACCTGGGGCACTGTCCAATATGCCTGGCACATGCCAGTTCTGTGACCAAAGTCTGCAGATACCAGATTTCAAGATTTCAAGACCTGGTGTGTCATAAGCCTAATACCTGGGCCGCACTGGCTATGTATGCCTCCATATGACAGCACAGACCACACAGACAGCAGTTCTGCTGTAGCGCTGCTACTGCCAGCCAACCGGAAATTCCACCCTCATATAGAGAAAGGGGGTGGGGGGCTCACTGGAAAAAAACAAACAAACTACCCTTCACCTGATTATCTGTCATATTCTACAAATATAGACAATGGGCCTCATGCAAGTTTATTTTTGCACTCTTAACATTTTTACATACGGCTTGTACCAAGGCTTGTACCAACATGCCACATCAGATTCAGCAAAAACTTACACCTTCAGATAACTGTGTAAATGACCCACCGGTGCATATTTGAGTGTATATGCATGATACTTGTTGTAAATTAGCATAATTAATGCCCCAATAATACCATACAAGGCTAGACTGACTAGCATTTGTTCTGCCGGGGAAAAATGCCCCCTCCTTAAAGGTGGGGTAAGCGATTCTGGAGAAAGGGAAAGAGACTAAACAATTACCTCTCTGATAGTCAAAATACAGATGCTTTGGGTTGAGTTGATTCTTGTGGTTCAGTCTGAGCCACCAACTCAAAGTGTTTGTATTTCACGACCTGGGAATGAGGCTCAACAATCAACCATCTCTCTAAAGAACTGCATACCCCACCCCAAGTGTACAAAAAATTTTGTTTATCCATCCCATGATCCACTCCAAATTTTAATGTGTTCTTCCTTGGCCCCAGAGACACCATTCCACCAAGTTTCTGGGATATCAGATGATGAGCACCAGATGATGACTAATGGCACATAAAAATTGAACGAGACAGGGAAATCGGGGCTTTGAATATAAACAGCTCATTTTTTTCCCCAAGACAAATACAATTGGATCTGAATATGTAGTTGCACTAAAATCTTTTCAAATACATTGTCACAAGTTCTTCCAGTCTTATCACCCATTTGTTTCTCGCAGGTACAATGTGGACTCCAGAAGCTGTAACATTTCCAAACACGTAAGTACAGTATGTCAAACTCAAATGACAGTTTTGACTCAGCACTGACAACTTCCATCAGCTCATTTAAGCTCATTTACAGTGAATGATTGAAGGAGCTGATGATGATTCAGCCTGAATGAAGTCTATTATTTTGTTTATTCTAGTGTTTTAAGTATACAGTAAATCCAGCTTGTGACAAAGTCTGTTTTTTTCTTCCCTAACAACTCATCTCATGTGGGAGAGCAGAAGGTGAGTGCTGTGTATGCAGATTGTATTATCCTCATGAGTCCTGGCACTACATTTCACTTTTTATTTTCCAATATATTTCACTTTCCCCAGAGGAGACTTGTGTTTTTTTGGTGTTTCATTCACGTTAATTTTATTGTATTTTTCTCCCATTCTTTCATCTCATTTCATCAAGGACGAACACCAACAGCTCCCATCCGGAAAGCTTCCCCCGTTGCGTTGTTCCTCATTTTGTCTGTCTGCATTTTATCATTCGCCCAGGTAAAACGACTTTCAGAACTCCACTTCAAAGCGAAAGCAGCTGTTGTTGTTTGAAACAGTACACTACAGCAGATTGTGCATGTCAGGACATGCACTGGAGCTACACACATTCAGTTTGTGGGACTCACACCTACACCTGCTCGCGCCCACACATGACAAACATCAACACGTAGTGCTCTGCCCTTGTTGCTGTGCAGTTTAATTGTGTTGTGTCATCTCTCTGCTTTTTTATGTTGCCATATGTTTGTCTTTGCAGA
The DNA here is from genome assembly GCA_027495735.1 of Lutjanus campechanus. NCBI lineage: Eukaryota > Metazoa > Chordata > Actinopteri > Lutjaniformes > Lutjanidae > Lutjanus > Lutjanus campechanus. The sequence continues at coordinate 3,994 of JAJHUR010093505.1, read as the reverse complement.
TTGTGGGCTGGCTATAAACTTAAAAATCTGTTGTTCAGGGAAATCGCTGATTGACTCTTTTCTAGTAGGACATTTGCCTTATGCACAGTGGGGTCTTTTTAAGGATAGTCAGTCAACAAGCACCTCAATAATGCACCCCACTAGGACTTCCTGGGCTTGACCTAGTTGGACTAATGCATGCTTATATAATAGGTGGAATTAAACCCTAAATTTAATGTGTAATATTAAATGACACTTCAATAAGATCAGATTAAACTTTAATGTAACTTTAATAACTTTAATATCTCTATTACTGTCCCTGTTGGTTTTATTGTGTTTCATACTTCCTATCGAGCTGATTATTTTTAGGGTTAACACTGTTTATTAGAGCACATACAGTCCACAAATGTGTAGAGCAATTAGTTTAGTGTTGATATATTTTAATGGGCTGGTCCCCCTGTGCTAACTCAGTACCTTCTCAAATAAATGGGAATCTTGTCAGCACTGAGCACACCTTGGTGCCTTCGAGTAAGAGAGTGTAGAATTATGAATCGTACCATTGCTGCATCAAGCAGGGCATTATATTTCCCAGAAAAACACCACAATAGGTCATCTGTGCAAAAAGCTTATAGGATTTATGCTTATTGTTAGGTGGTGACCTCTCGTGGCAGTAGTTATTATGAGCTATATTAGAAAGCAATATAAAGAGTGAGAAAGTCTGTGGGTGGAGGAAGCCGGAGTGGATGGATGGGTCAAACAGAGGACTTTCACCCAGGAGACCGGGGTTCATGTTTGCATGAAATCAAAAGTCAACAGAAACTATGGGAAACTAGGAAACTACTATTTAAAATTTTCATTTACTCAGATTATGTTATTGTACATTGCTCCATCGGCCAGTCGGTCCACAAAAATTCCCCAGCCTCTGACAGCCACAAAGAGGCTGAAATTTGGTGTGGAGGAGGGGTGTGGCAGTGGGAGGGACCTATAACACAAAGGTGCATAACTATTGAAGGATTTCACGTAACATGACCCAACTTGTGAACTAAAGTACATACATAAATCTGGATAGTAATGTTAAGTTTGACATAGGACATAGGGCAACTTGTCAACCTGAGTTGACGCAGCAAGTTAGTCCTCAGTTGAGTAAACTCAAAAAAGCTTTAAAACTGGTTGTTTTATTTTCATAAAAAGTTTTCTCCACTCTTTTGTTTTATGGAAGATTGAGTCAGGATTTTTATTGCGACAGTTGTTCCTCATGTTCATACAGGCTACGAAGAAATCCTTTCTAAAAGTGATTTTAAATGTTTTCTATGCAAAATATAAAAACAAAATACAAACATTTTAAAGTTCAGCTGAATCTAATATGGTGTGAACAAACTAGTAGTACATGTACCACTGGTGGTATGCAAGCTCCCTCTAGGGGTATGCAGAAGAATGTCAGAAATATAAATAAAATAAATTATCAAAATACTACAAAATTCAAATGAAAACATGAGATCACTGTAATGTAATTTAAAGTAAGTTTTGTCTTTCCTGTATTTTGTTTAAATATCCTATGTAGCAATGATCATGCATGTAGTGCGTATACGTTGTCCATCATTACCGGTAGTTATAAGCTAAACTGTGATGGCAACATAGGTGAATGCTTCCAAAACACTGCAATGGTGCCTCCAAATGGGAACTATTACGAAGAGAAGTGCAGCTCATGAGGAAAATAAATCAAGCAGCCATATTAAATGTTGCACCAAATGGTGCAAAACAGTAAGGTGGTACTTAGAGTGTGGTGGAGGTGGTACTGAGGTGACATTAAAAGTTTGAGAAACACTGAGCTAGTGTGAAAAACTTAAATTGGTGTCTTCCAAAGTTACTCTTTTTGTACAAAATTCACTCTTTGTGTTACTGTCCCCCTGTCATGACTCAGCATGGAAACAATGTCTAGGGAACCAAAAAGAGGCGATCTGACAAATAATGAGGAAATCAGTCTTTGTAGCACCAAACATAGACTGCTGCCTCATATTAGCTTCAGATAAACATTAGAATTCATTTTTGCACCGAAGGAGTGTAGACTTTGTCCCCAATCACTTTCATTAGGAAAGCATTAGAGAGGGCTACCTAGAGGACCATTATGAACAGGAACAGCAACCTTAAACTATTTCAATGTCCATATGGGCATGTGAGTATTGTTTTATGACAGACTTGAAAAAATGTGAACCTATCTTTTAAGTTATCTGCAGGTCATATTCACATTTTCTGTTGGTTTTAGTCTGCTTTGAAGCTTAATTCACTTAATTCACTCTCCTCTGTGTGTTTCCCCCCCTAAGGACTTTCTGGGCCAGACCTTCTGTACCCTTGGAGAAATCATCGGCTCCACAGGAGGGCGGTTGGAGAGGACCCTCTCGTAAGTCCCCCAGTACCCTAACATTCCGTCTAATTGCTGTTCTTTTTTTGTTCAGATGTTCATGATAGAAATTATGCACCTAAACGATTTAAACAAAATGCCAGCAAAGTGAGAATGAAACAAGTCCCCCTCCATCTCTCGTTCCATATTTATTGATGACTGCAGAGGAAAACAACACTTTATGAGCCATCTCACTAATGCAATGTGTATAGACTCATCAAGTTAAAATAACCTCATCTATTATGTTGTTAGATTAGACTGTGAGAGGCCAGATCAGCCTGTTGAATCATTGCACAGTGAGCTGTTGTTATTGAGTTTTTTAATATGTTTCACAAAAGCAACTGAACCCTGCAACAGTATTCAGTTGTGAGGAAAGTCGGTCTAATTTTTTTTGACTAATGGATACAGAATCTGCTCATATATTCTGCTTGGGTATATATGGATGGTAGAAATCAATTGTTTTTTCACATGGTAAAAGGGAGAATGTGGTGCATTTATTGCAAATCCAAAGCCCGACTTTTATTGCATCTCTGCAGTGTTAGATAACACATTGTATTTTGTGGAGTGAAAGGTATGCTGGGAGACAGAGAGAGATGTGAGGTCAGAGAAGCCACGAGCCTGATTTGAACCCATTTTATTGCAAAGGAAAGGTATCCCATCCATATCTGCCCATATACTGGAGCTCATCATACAGGGTGCAGGGAAACAATTCTTCACAGTAACACTCTTAGAGCAGCATTTGCATCAGAAGCTGTATAATACCAGCTGAACAAGCATAACTGCTGCACAGCAGCTCGTTTGCATGCATGAGTAAAAAGAAACATGATTTGATTGGTTGTTATTTCTGTTTCATTTGTAGCACCATTAGTAAGTGCACCATCCTTCTGTTGGAAGGAGGAACTTCATCAGAAATTGTTCTTGAAGTGAAAACTGTAATTGTATTAATGTACTGATGTGTTTCGTGACTTTAAGACCTCAATGACCAACTGTTATTGATGTCCACATGCTGTTTATTGAGTGGTGCAAGAGCTGATTTGTAAGAAACTGAAGATCAAATTCTCTAAACACTGAGGCGTATATAATCTAATTGGCTGAGTGAATTTATTAATAGAGTCAAAGACCGACAGAGCAGAGAGCAAGAGTGACGTGAGCAGGTAGATGTTATTGATTTGGGGTTTTGTTTGTAAGTTCCCTCTCACTGACAGGCTAGCGTACCGAGCTGTTTACCTCGACAGTCTCAGCTGCAGCTGTACTCTGAAGGGTTCCAGGTGGCGTTGTGCGCCGCCAGGTGGTTACCACCACCTGCGACACTAAAGAGAGCTAAAGCTGAATTTATTAAGGTAGTTAAGCAAGTGAGCCACTCGGAGTAGAAACAGCTTACAAAGTGCTGACAAACTCCAATTCCAAAGAAATTGAGACGCTTTGTAAAATGTATTATTATACCATTGTATTATTTTACTTTTCAACCTATATTCAGTTGAATACAGTACGACAGTATATTTAATGTTCCAACTAACTAACTTAATTGCTTTATTTGTAAATACACACTCAGAATTTGATGCCTGCAACATGTTTCAAAAAAGGTGGGACGAAGGCTTTTCCTTTAACAACACTCTC